>CABHPH010157753.1:2794-19964 GCA_902168325.1 Peromyscus nudipes
TAGGCAGATAGATAGATAGGCAGATAGATAGATAGGCAGATAGATAGGCAGATAGATAGATAGGCAGATAAATAGATAGGCAGATAGATGGATAGATGGGTGATAGATAATCTTGTTATATAGTCCTGGCTAGAGTGGTACCCTGTATATAAAATCAAGAAAGCCACTTGAATGCTAGGAAATGGGCATCCATAAATAACTGTAACCATGCCCAGATGTAATGATGGGTGTTAGTCAATACTCTCATGACGAATAGCACACTGAAGACCAAAGTGACCCTGTGACTGGGAAGTTAAAAACAAACTTCCAGGATGGAATCTGATAGTTCTCAATTCTACCTGAATATTAGTCACTTGAGTTTCTTTAAAAGACCAAGGCCAGGCCTCTACTTCATAAGTTCTGAAATTGTAGGTCTGGCTTGTAGCATAAGGACTTGTTTTTTTTTTTTTGTTTTTTTTTTTACTAGCTTCCCAAGCCTGTCAGGCATAGTCTTGTTTACAATACACAGATCTAGAAAGTGACAAGACTGACTAGTGGTCACCCAACTATTTAATTTCAGTTAGTATTAAAATCCAAAAAGCCAAGCTGCCAAGCCTTGAACTTCTCAATTATTTGAACTCTGTGGCTGAACAATAAAGCACATGGTCACTCTGACACCCCCAAATCTTAGTGGAACTAAATTAGCTCCATGTAAAAATCCCACACATGAGGCTAGAATAGTTCATTAAGGTCCTAAAGCCCAGTGGTTTCCATAGACCCTAAAAGATCCACAAAGGTAGTCTCAGGGTGACTGAGAGCCCTGTGTTCCCAGCACTGTTAGTGTCATTGACTATTAAGTATTCATGTATTTGAGCAAAAGCTCCCTGAGGTAACTAATTGATCAACAATTGAATTCAAGTCTAGATAGGATATTTTTATACCTTTGTATTTCTGAGGCTTTCAAGTAATACATGAGTAGAAAAAAGAGAATTTCATATTGTTCAAGGAATTCGGTGCAATGTGAAAGCAGAATATTCCAAATTATGGTTATAAATTCTCATGTTATTCAAATTGACTTAGAAACAGAACATTCTAGAAACTCTGCGCCAAGGCTTAAAGATTAACAGCAAAGAGTAGGCACCATTCATTGATGTACAATTGCTATCTAAATCCCTTATTGCTGTATCCTTGACCTTCTTACTCCTTGCCCCATTGCCAAGAAAAGAATATTTAATAAGTCTTCCATTTTGTCCAGAATGATTGACTTAAGCAAAAAGGAAAAGAGTAAAGATGTTAAGGAGGAAGAAAGAAGGAACAAGGGAAAAGAAAGAAGGATGGCTGCGGCACTTAGCTATAATTGTGCTATTTTCATCCCGGAGGCAAAGGAAAGAGATCATTCAAACATAATTTAGACTACCTGAGTCAAAGAAATGTGTTTATGCATAATTCATCCTGCCCCAATGAGAAAGACAAGTGAGACTTAGTCGTACTTAATTACTCAGCATCACCAAAGTGTAGGTAGGGCGGAACCTCATGTGTATCGCCAGTGTGTAATCTCTGTATTATGTGAGACAAAGGTTGGGGAAGAACACATGGGAGGACCCAGGGGCAGAGATAATGGGAAAGCCTAGCTACTCTGTTTGTTCATGGTTATATTTTCTCCATTACTAGTCACTTGCTTCAACCTCCTAATTACCATTAGTGTCACTCTCCTTTCCTAAATGTCTCTTTGCTTCTATTTCGTCAGAACTTTCACGCCCAGATGGAGACAAGGGAAAAAAATTTCCTCTGAGAACCTGTATCTAGCTCTGATATTCTGGCAGTATCATCATTTACTTTGTGCTTTGTGATAAAACAACCTCTCTCCTGCCTCCTCCACTCTTCCTGCCTCGTTCACTCTTCCTCCTGCTCCCTCTCTCTCCGATCTCTTCTCTATCTATCACTCTTTCTCTCCTCTCCTCTCTTCTCTATTAGAATCAGTTTTACAGTTGAATAATATAACATATTAAAATCAAATTAATTATACATGTATCGTATATATGATACATAGTACATACATATATAGTAAGACCATAAATGTAACTCATTTATTTTATATCTCATATGCTCTGTATACATACAAACACAAATGTGTCTATATATATATGTGTGTGTGTATACATATGTGTGTATGTGTGTATATATATAAAAAAGAGATAAGTAGATGATATAGAAAAAGAGAGAAAATATAAAAAAAATAGAAATAAGAAAGGTAGAGTGTCTTCACCTGGTTTGGGGTTCTTGTCCCTGTTTGTGTATTACTTTTATCTAACCCAACAAATTCAGTGTTTTGCTTCTTGATTACATGAAATGTATCTTCTCTTTGGGACAAAATCACTCCTTTTCTTACCTGTGCTAAACTCTTCCTATGGTCTCTGTACAGATCAGTGGTCCTCAACTTTCCTAATGCTGTGACCCTTTAATACAGTTCCTCATATTGTGGTGACCCCCAATCATAAAATTATTTTGTTGCTACTTAATAACTATAATTTTGCTACTGTTATGAATTGTAATGTAGATATCTGATATTCAAGATATCTGATATGGCACCCCTGTGAAAGGGTCATTCGACCAAGAATCACTGGTATAGACCATAATCTCCAGCATCTAGCTCTTATTCAGCTTGCACAGTTCTTTCTTTTCTTTTTTCTTTTGTCCTACCTCTTTATCATTTTGCAGACTATTTTAAGGCACCAGGACAAAAATTTCAGGGTTTCATAAATAAACCCCCCAAATGGTATTCTACTGGTTGACCACATCTGTCCAAAGCTACTCATCAGAATCTATGCATTTTGTTATAACAAAAGGAGAGTTTTCTCTATTTGGCATCATTTTTAATCTATTCCACACCTTTATTTTTTCCATCTTTACCTCCCCAGTCCTCTTCATGATACCATAGAATGGCAAGTGCTGTATAGGTGATTTGTACTCAACTGCTGTCCCTTCTGAGCATCTTTATACAAAGTCTCCAACAGAGATCTAGACAACCTACTATGAAGTGGAACTCCTTGGTAAATTACATGGAATTGCACAAATGTGTAAAGTTGGTAACACCAAACACTTATTAAAAAAGTTTTTTTGTGAGAAAATTTGTAGCTCCTTGGACAAACACTTTTACTGATAAGGCTCCATCTGTGGCCCCCTATCTCTTGTCTAATTCTGACATTAGAGACAAGGTGCTGGCAACTTCCTGGGCTTATTTTGGAAAGCATACATATGGTCTCTAACACCATCACCCCATGCCACCATTCCCTGTCATCCTTCTGTAGAAGAATTACCTGTAGTGTTTTCTGTTCCATGATGGTGTTATCTCGAGAATGTGTTCGGTTGGTGTCACGGAACTTGAGCGGGCGGTAAACACAGCATGTGGTGAAGCAGATCATGTAAAAGATGTACAGAGCACCCAGGAGGCAGAAGTAAGGCTGCCCATACTTCTTCCACTTCAGGCTCACCAGCTCTTTCACTGGGGTCTGTTCTAGAATTTGGCGAGCCTGTCAGAAAGAGTACAGGGCAGAATGAACAACATGGTGAGCAGCGTTGAGTTTTGAACGCATTCCAGATGACAGGGCACCATCCAGTCACTCATCTCTTTGACAGGCAACTAGCAATTTCCATTATATGCTAGGTTTTGCACTAGTGCTATGGAGAAAGTATTTACAGCAGTAAACACAGTGCATACAGCAACAGTGAGGCTATAATAGATGAATAGTAGCCAGGTGACTGAAGAAACAGTTAGGCAAGACCATCCCACAAATAGCAGCAGTCACTAGGAAAAGAAGGTCTGAGAAGCCACTGCCCTTTTGTGGGTAAGATGTGCTTGGGACTATGAGAGCATCTGTTGAGATTAGTGGATAGAAATTGCATGGGAGAAATAAACAATAACAAAGATCACTGTGCAGATGCACTGCATACGTCACAGTAGGGAATTTGGTTTTTTTTTTTCCTAAATGTAATAGAAAGCAATTGGTAATTCCAAGCATTAGTCCAATTTGCATTAGAAGTATGGTTAGACTGGCGAAAAGGAGTAAGAAGATGGTAAGATGTGGCAATAGTTAAAGCCAGATGGGATGGTGCTCGGAGAGAAGCAAATAGCAAAATGCAAATGAGACAAGATCATGGATGGGATGAAGCATCTGCAAAACTAGGAAGAGGCAAATTCAAAGTAAAGCTGAAAGGCTTCAGCAGAAAAAATAAACCAATTTCCTTGAGGGTGGAGGGAGGAAGAAAGACAGTTTCCAGATATGCTCAACAATCCGGGCAGGAAGTTGAAGGAGCCCCCAACCAGAGAATCTATTTCTGCCATAAAACAGAAAAATCTTGTTCTTCAGATAAAACTAAGAGCAACAACTGCAAGAAATATAAGCAGGAGCAAGACAGGGGGTGTTAAGGAAAAGCAGCTGGTCCAGGCTGTGTGAAACCATAGGAGAAGGTGGTCCAGGCTGTGTGAAACCCATAGGAGAAGCTGGTCCAGGCTGTGTGAAACCATGGGAGAAGCTGATCCAGACTGTGTGAAACCCATAGGAGAAGCTGGTCTAGACTGTGTGAAACTCATAGGAGAATGCAGGTGATTAATATCTGATATCAAAGTGGGGGGTCGAAGAATCTTCATAGTCGGTGAGGGTTTGTAGTCCTAAGAAAACCTGCTCAAACTTTAGGTGTTTCCAGGATTGTTCCAGAACCATACAAAGTGGCTGTTCATTTTTTCTTCTGCTCATTAGTTATAATACTCTTTCGTGATTTGTGACTCTATAAGGGTTCTTAGGAAATTGTCACAGAGCAGATAGTCAACAGAAACTCAGTTTTACCAGTATCTATAGGCTCCTGAAGACAGAGGCCTTTTCTCCACTCTAGACCCTTCCTTTCAGTCTGTTCAGTCCACTATGTCTCAACTGTCTTTGCATTGTTCCACCTCAGGAAAGTTTGATGCAGAACTCAGGATTTTGTTGTTGTTTGTCCGGGGCTTCTCGTTTGTTTTCTTCTTCCCAGTGACACATAACTCCCCCTAGAGGCCCCAAGGGGGATGGTACACTTCCTCTCTGCTCCTTCAACTTCCTGCTTGAGGTTGTCAAGCATGTCTGGAAACTCTTCCTCTCTCCACCCTCAAAGGTTAAAAAAAAAAAATCCTGCCTATGGCTCATCCCTCCTGCTTTATTTTGAATCTGCCTCTTCTTAGTTTTCAGCTGCCTCATTCTCTCGTCCATAGTCTCCTCTCCTCTGCATTTTGCCTTAGATATGTCTCCTTGAGTACACGCTGAATGGCTCCCACCTCCATTTTGCGGCCCCTGTGCACAGTGTGCACCCCCATCATGGAACAAACCAAACTCTACTGCAATTTATGAGAACATCAAACAAAACTGAAGAAACTGGCTGAAAAGATACGTATTTTTGCCTCTCTCTGTCCCTTTGGTTCCTTGTGGTCTGGGGCAAAGCAGGTACTTAATATGCTAAATGCTGGATGGGAAGGAGGGAAGGAGGGAGGGAGGGAGGGAGGGAGGGAGGGAGGGAGGGAGGAAGGAAGGGAAATGATTCCAAGTTAGAAAATTCTTCATCCAAAAGGTTAAAATAAGATAAATAAGCAGAGAGAGTAGAGCCCAGCAGGGGGAAAGTGGTCTCAGAAGATGAATGTTAGATGATATTTGTACCTATGGAAACTATTTTCTCCTATGGATAGTTCTCTATCTATTGTAAAGTGTAAAGTATCTTGGGATCAGAGTGTCTCAGCAGATGGAAAAGCAAGCAAAGTCTCAACATGTGCTTCTCACATGAAGGTTCTGGATCTGTATGACATCTATACCTCTTTCTTCTTGGAGGAAACCACAAGCTCCAGGAAGGACAACTCCTCGCCCCAGGAATCAATCTCTGTGATGTCATAGAGGGAAGATGTTAGTGGCCCACAGAACCACTGGATATGCTTCCGTTTCTGCATCAGGTGTTGAAACATCTGGTGGAGCAAGCAAAGATTTGAATAGTGAGTGGCTTAGAAGATGGTCTAGAGAATACCTATGGACCACATCAGTTACCCATGCTAGTGATGGGGTAGGAAGGGAAAGGTCATTAAAGACACCTTGGGACATAGGTCTCACCACAGTGTTGCCTTCCACCCCAGCCAGCTTGAAGGGGGTGAGTCCCTGGTTGTTGGGCACAAGTTCCAGGGACTTCAGGTGGTCTCCCCCATCATAGGACAGTAGCAGGTTGTACATCTGGCAGGCAAAGGTTTTGTTGGGCTGCAAGATGAGTATGTGCAGTACTGTGTTTCCTGGGGAAGACAGAGGTTGCCATCAGGTTCCCTGATGACTCACTCCCCATCCCAGTGTTCTCTCTCTCTCTCTCTCTCTCTCTCTCTCTCTCTCTCTCTCTCTCTCACTCACACACACACACACACACACACACACAGCATCCAGCACTTTCTCCTCATCCCCACTCTTACCCAGGGAGTCCTGGGCCCGGATGTCAGCTCCATGTTCAATGAGCAGCCTAACAATCTCCTCGCTGCCCACACAGGCAGCAAAGGACAAAGGGTGCTCTCCTGTGGACACAAAGAGATATGTGACAGGAGACAGCAGGATCAGAAGAGAGGGACTTTAGCCCTCCAGCCCAACAACTGCCTCCTCCTTCCCTATCTCAGCTTGTGGCTTGGGATCGCTTGCCCAGCGGAACCCAAAGCAAAAATGTCGCAAAGTGTTGTGGAGGGAATTGGCCTCTGGTTCTAAGACCTAGAAGGACTGTCCCCTCCCACCTTCTCAAAAGATGGAACCAAGGAAAGGCTCCTCTTTAGCCTCCCCTCCTTTTGCCCAGCCCAGCTCTCCGCCTGCCCTTTCTCTGAGCCTGGCCCTGGAACTCACCATAGTAGATGAGGTTGTGAGGACTGCGGTGAAAGGCGGAGCCTGTAGCTCTGGCAGAGACACTGGCCCCTCTGGCAAGCAGGGCTCGGACCAGGTTCACATTTTGGTTCATGACTGCGATGTGTAGTGCGGTCTGACCTGGCCCAGAGAGAGCTGTGAGTCACAGTTCTGTCTGGCGCACAACACCCCAGAGCCTTTTACAAAACTTCCCTGAGAGCTTGTCACACAAACTTCTGCTGTAGACTACAGAGTAGCCAGGGACCAAGGACAGTTAATCCCTCAGCCTCCTGGATCAGTGTCTCTATCCTTCATTTATTGAGGGGTTGCTATACGTATAATCAGTCTAGTGTTGCAGGGAGAATGGGGGGAGGAGAGAGACAGAGAGAGAGAGAGAGAGAGAACTATGAACTATGAACTATGGAGTTAATTAATGGCCTGAGGGACTCTAAGAAAACTAAAGAGAAAGATGAAAAGTCTAAAAGGGAGCCATGGAAGCTAAAAGCAAAGATCTAGGATCTTGTATTTGTCCCAACTTATGAGGAACCTCCACAACTTCCCTGAGCCCATCCTACACAGGTACATTTTAGAAATGGTAGACCACCCACCTACATCTGTTTCAGCTTTGAATTATTGTGAAGCCTCCTCACCTACAAATGGCTCACACAGTGTGGACTCTGTGACCAGGTATGGAGCAGCCTCCATCAGCATTACAGCAGCATCCAGGTTGTCATAGAGGGCTGCTACATGAAGCGCTGTCTCCCCGAGGGCTCCTGGAATGAAACAAGGCAAAAATACCAAACACTTGCCAATCTCTCTCAGGAAAGAGGCTCTTGACCCCAGAAGCACCTCAGCTGCCTCTCCAGGCAGCCCTTTCCAAAGCCACCTCTATCCCTCTACTCCTGATCTTACCTCTTTGTCGAAAGTCACAGTTCTGGTCAAGCTGAAGTTTCTTAAGTGTACACAGATCATTTTCCTTGGCTGCTCTAAGTAGTGGAGACTCCCTAATACTGGAGGAAGATAAGTAGAAGTCCATTAGGGACCATCACCGAGAAGCCATGATCAGAGGAGGCAGAGCAATTCCCTAATATGGTCACAACTCTCACAGTACACAGAAATCAACTTTGTCACTCTCGAGTTCTGTGTTGGACTCCAGGGATGAGAGGACACTAGTGTAAGAGCTTATTTCCAGGCTGCTCTGACTTTCCTTGTGGTTCCTCTAACTTCAATTCCTCCCAGAAAGTGAAGACTTGTGTGTGGCCTACATCTTAGCTGAAGTTGATAAATAAACAGGACAGTTCTTCATATTGTTGAAGACATTGGACTTAGGACACAGCTCTCAGATTATTCAAAGTGGGTTTAACCTGAAAGCCTCCTGCTATGGTCTATCTTCCGTAGTACCAGAAGGTATCATGCAAGCTGCCAAGGGACAAAAGCAGTCAATAGTCCTATCCAGCTGTGACATCTATGAACAGCAACACTGACCAGCATGGCAAGATATCCCTAAAGGCGCAATTGTGACATGCCTATCTTTCAGTAACCAACGACTGTCTAATTAGACTTAAGTTCCAATGAACAGGAGGGAAGTCATGTCTGGTACTAGAAACATAGCCAACTACATAGGGCTCATGAGATCATGGATCTTAGAAGAGAACCTACTACCACCATTTTGCTAGACCAGCATAATTCTTAACAACTTTCTAATACTTATCCTTATACCCACAGGTAAGTATAGCTGTCAACTCTCGTTAAAGAAGACTTTTCTTACAGCAAATAGAGACTGTCAAAGAAAACCACAACTGGACACGATGCACAGGTCAGCGGAACATGGGGATACAAGCCCAGTGAATACATCTTCAACACAACTCCTGCTCAGAAACATAGCAGAAGAGAAGACAGACAGATTGTATGAACCAGAGAACCAGAAAGTCTGCTGTGAGACTGTGTCTCTGACAAATGGCTGTCTAACAAGACCTCAACAGTTGCAGTATCAATAGACACGTTAACTTGGAGTAGAGAAAAATATCAGAGCCCTATCCCTAGACAAAGAACTATGGGCAATTAATGACTGCTGAGAGGAAGAAGCAGCCTGTCCCAGAGATGAGCTCCACAAATATTTGTGTAATACAACCTGGTTAACCTGAAATCATTTACACACAAACAATGAAAGTGTACTCAGCAAACTGTATTCGTATTTTTGCAAATATGTGTGTGCTTGTGTGTGTGTGTGTGTGTGTGTGTGTGTGTGTAAAACAATAATAATCAAAGAAAAAGAGGCCATTAATTTGAGGGGAGGGTGGCTTGGGAAAGGCTGGAGGGAGGAGAGGGAAGAGAGTGAAGTGATTATATTTTAATGAAAAACATACTAAATAAAAATAATTAATAAATTAATTATAGGCAAAACATAAGGGATAGTTCCTGAGGAAGGAGAGTCTGGGGCCTGCAGTGGGTTTCAGAGTATCCTTGTAGAAAATTAAAAAAGGCGCCCAGGCAGGCCTAGTGGACTTCATCTAAGCCACATAAGTATGTCAGGAGCCTGAAAGGCAGACAAGGGGACATTTCTGTCAGTCCCCAGGTTCCTGGGCCAGCTAGACCTGCTCTCCGTAGCCAAGGGGAGTTTGGTGACCAGACACTGAAGGACTCGGACTAGCCTTAGACCTTGCAAATTCTGGGAAATCCGTCACCTAGATTTAATGGCTGTGGAAAGCTGAGCTCTGGACGCCTGCATCGGTCCCCACTCATGTTCTCACCACTACTTTGGGTTATTTAAATGCACTTCTCAGCTGGGAATAGAGTGTTGGGGGTACCCATAGGTCATACCTTTCTCCTGTAGTTAAACCTTAGACCTAAGACTCTGGATACTTTGTTTTCACCCAAAGAGGAATGAGCAGTGCAATTCTTAGCTGCCTGAGATGGTCCCACAAATGCCCCTAGGCTAATCTTTGCTTTTGACTTTGCCTGGATATACATGGAATAGGAGATAAAGCCGGCCGATCCCAATCTTCCTAGACCACATATTTTAGGCTCTAGAGGAAAACATGAGTCGGGCAATTTGGGGGGTCGTAGGGAAAGCAGGGGAGACAGACTGCAGGCTATTTCTCATTGATGTCTCTCAGTCCCTGATTCTTCTTTTCTGGTGTCTCCAGGGAAAAGGAACTTCATAGTTAAAGAATCGTTTTATCCTGCATAAGGCTCTATAAGGAGAGACTTACAGAGCTAGAGGTCAGATCCTACCCTAGCTCACCTAAGTTCTTGGTCCCAGTTGAGCCTTGTGGCCCTGACCAGTCTAGAGTGTCTAGGTGGATTCCCAAGTTTACCCTTTGTCTGGAGGTTGCTATATAAAGCTCTGTCCATCTGAACCCTTGATCCCACTGCACCTTTGCTGAGGAAAGGTCCAGAAGTCAAATGGACTCAAAGACTCCCCTAGTGAGTTAGTCTCACTCTAACTCAAGGAACAGAGAAGCCAAAGTTCCCATTGCACAATCTGGTGAGGAGCTCTGTACATAAGCAGAGTACCTGTGGAAGGATTCGGTAAGAAAGATAAATGCGAGACTCCATGTTCATGATCATCAAAACTTTCAAGATGGGGCGAAATGGACACTGAGCCAAGCATGAGGCTCTTCTGAAGCACTGGCAGGCATTCTTTATCAGCTCATTCCGCATTCCAGCCAGCTCTTAAGGGGAAGCAAATCCCACAAATACCGATGCAGAAGCTCACCTGAGGGAGGATCTCTGGTCCCTTGCTGGACAGCATTTCCTACTTCTGGACCTTGGAGCTCATTCCTGGAATGATCTATCTGGAGATGGATCAGCAACCCTGGACTAAGGGCCTTCAGTTATCTCCCTGATCTCTGGCAAGCCTGACACATTAAAAGGTAGAATTGAACTCAGCACACCAATTTCACCTGAGCTGCCTTGCTCAGCTGGTCACTTCCAGGCATGACACAAATAAACCCCTCCTCCCCCTTTCCCAGGCAATCAGCTTTCATTCTTCCTGGTGACAACTCCTTCATCATTCTGTCATCAAATCCTCTAAACAAAGGCTACTTCAAAACCTGTAAGATTTGATCTCTTCCCCACAAAACCTACTCCTAGCAACCTTCTCTTGCTTGGCTTCCCTACCAATCCACCTGTCTTCTTCAGCTTTTGCATCCATATTCAAGATCTCTATATATACAATGCCATATTTTCTATCGCCACTACCATGGGCTAGCTGGAGCATTATGCCAGCTAGCCTGGAAGAGGGGGTGAATTGTAGGTAAGCGTCTGACACTGAGTTTGAGTGCTTTCTCAGGGGAACAGGCTGTGTACCAAAGGACTCAAGAATCTATGGTGGTTGGGAACCCTCAGGAGCCTACCTCTTCTGCTGTAGCATGTGAAGCTGATTCAAGTGCTGATCCCAGTCTTGTTCTCTGACCCACCAGCTGAGAAGTTTCTGGAGTTGGATCCAAGGCCTTTTTGCCCCCATGTCTTCTTGCAAGCACTTGCAACTTGTGCAAGTCTGATGGAAGGAGCCAGTCTAGGATGACAGCAGCTGAAGAGGCTAGTCTGCTGGGTGAAGACCTAGGTCAATATATCTCCTAGGTGGCTGTCGGGTGTGAGTGTGTTGCATGCGCACTGAAGAATTAGCTACCTTCTGGGAGAAGGGGAGGAGACCTTCACATAGTTGAGCCTGGGGGCACAAAGCAGCCTGGAGAAGGGAGGGGAAAAGGGGAGGAACCTTCTTGGTTCTTGGCAGTAGTGGGCTGGGCAGCTGAGACTGGGAGAGGCTGAAGGGTTGGGCCAAGGAATTTGAAGATTATCTTAAAGGTGAAACAGGTACCCTGGGATGCAGAGCTTAGAAGACTCCTAGGGGCTTCTGGGTGACTCCTGATGGTGGAGAGCAGGAATTGAAAATGGTTAGAGTATAGAGAAATCATGGGAAATGTTTTAGGAGTGAGATAGCAGGTGTGGGTTAAGATAAGGCAGCATTACTTGATTAAACAGTACCTTGCATTGGCCTTCTTATGGTTTTTAATGAGGCATGTTGGTATTATTGAATGTACTCCTTCAAAGGACCCATGAGGTCAGTGGAAATAAGGCAAGAGTTGTTTTTGAATGAGAAGCTACTGTACTGAGAGAGAGTGTTCTGTCTCAATCCCTGGGCTGGAGACAGAACTGGAACAGGTTTTGAAGTTGGGATCTTAGCTACCAATTCATTGCTCTCCAGGCCTTTCTGCTTCTTGGGAAACTTTAATATATATGTGTGTGTGTGTGTGTGTGTGTGTGTGTGTGTGTGTGTGTATAAACTTTTATTATCCAATATTAACTCATGGTTTGGAAAAATTTGATAATATTCATCTACATAAATATCTGAACTATTCAATAATCTGCTAAAATTTAATTTTAAAGAGCAAACATAGTGCTGGAGAGTTGGATTAGAAGCTAAGAATGTGTCCCAGAATCCACTTTTAAGAGACTCGGGAAAGATACTAGAGACTTGAGTGGGATATACTTGAGACCTTCCCATAGAGAACATTGGGACCTTGGGACTGCCTCCTTCTTTTGACATAAGCAAGAAAGCTCTGATCCAGAGAGCAAAATAACCTCTAGAACAGGGCAAGGATGGAAAGGAAAGGAAATATGGAAAGGAAGAGGACGTGCCTGAGACACAGAGAAACTGTTCTTACCCAGGGAGTAGGGAGGGTCACCTTGTGGGGCATTTTTATGCCTCACTGGGGGTTGGGGCATTGTGGGTGCTAATGGTCTCTGAAACCTGTGGACTTCCAGCCTAAGGAGATGGAGGGAGCGATAAGATTGAGGTGGGGGTTATAGATGTGCTGATAAGTGGAGGGGGAGCTGGTCAAGAATGGTGCACTTGGCAAGGAATTACTAAGCCCATAAAGCTAATCCTTGAGGGGGTGGGGGGAAGGGCTGTGGTGGAGGAGTCTGGCTCAATCAGGGACGCACAGAGCAGGTGCAGTCACCAAGGACATTGGCCATAGGTCCCTGAAGGAAGAGAAGGAGCAACCACCCATAGGTCTTCAATCTTTTATTGCCCCTCTTGCCTGAACTAGGTTCTTCAAATGGAGGGGTATGAATAAGAAACTTGGGTGGGGGCCAAGTTGTCCATTGTCCCATCACCATCCATCTCAGTGGGTGAAACAGAGTTTGGAATCTTTCCTCCTTTGACTTTTCTCTCCACCATGCCTTCCCTCTGATAATAGCTATATTGTCACGTTGTCGTCCTTTCTTGTCTTCGTTTTCTACTCAGTGCCCCTGCAGCCTTCTGCATCGAGCACCACTGCAGCCTTTCTTCCAGATAGCGCCTTCCGCGGTCATTGTACCCACAGCATGGCTGCTGCATTTTAGTGGCAGGCTTGCCACCTCATTGTTGAGTCCAGGGGATGTTTCCCACCTGCTCGCAAGTATCTAGGAGGAGGAAATAAGCTGTACACCACGTTAACAGCAGTTATCATTAGATGGTGGAATTGTTAGGGCTTTTTGTTCCTTTGTGCTTTTGAGTGTTTTATACTTTGGAAGAAGAGAAAAATGAGGGAATTAGTGGCTTCTGCTTGATTCACTTCTTCCGAAGCTGAGAGTCAGGCAGGTGAATTGGTAAAGAGGTAGAAGTCATTGATAATGAGCCCAAGTTGGTTCTTTCCACTCCAAGCTGTCCTTCCCACTATTGCCCTCCTCATTCATGTCTCCAGAGCTGTAGGTTTCTCTGCATACCAGGGAACTAAGAAGCTCCTCCTCCAAAATAGCCAGGAGGAGATTCGTGATTTTACTTTTTCCATTCATTCATCATTTGCTGGATCTGCAGGTCAATGGGTATGAGGTTGGGGTAAGTGAGGTCACTGCATTTTTACACCTTTATGCCACCACCATAAAGTGCCCTTCTATATCACTTCCCAGTCTCCTGTCACCTGGTTTGGAGCTCAAGGAAGTAAGAGCTAGAGTCTGGCAGGCTCCATGTGAGTGTACCTGCTAGCATGGGTTCCCTTCATGGGAAAGGAATTTCATCTCTCATCTTATCTTCTTGTTTCTCCAATTCTTTCTTGTACAAAAGTATATGTTCATGTATATCCCCGACACCTGTGTTTGTGTGTAAGAAAGAGTGATATGAATGGGCCTTCCCTGTCCTTGTACCCAGTTGGCTGCTCATGGCCCGTGTCTGTTTTTCTTTTTCCAAGAAAGACATTCATACTGTGTTCCCAACCCACCACCCCCGAGTCCTCTCTGCCAGTGAGCCAACAGGTCTGACTTGTGGAGGGAGCAGGCACAGGTGCAGGTCCTCTCCTCTCCAATTCCATTATTTGGGGTCTTTGTCTCCTTGCCATGCTGCCTTCTCTCTATAGACTCTCACCCCTCTACCAAGCAAGCAACTGCCAGATACTCTTGAAACAGCTTCTCTATGTCTGAGAGTACAAGAAGATACAAAATAAAAGAAGTTTTTTCAGCCTGGATGTACAACAGGACAAAGTCCAAAAATAAAGAATAATAAGGGAAAGAGTAAAAAGGAGTAGCCTCTACTCACAGAGAAGATAATCAACTCTTTGCATCTATTTCTTTATGTGTTCATTTGGTTTTGTTTTTCCATTTGTTTGTAGTACTGGAGATTGAACCCAAGCTCTTGTCCACATCCGGCATTTTGCCACTGAGCTACATCTTCAGCGCTTTTAAAAGTGAATTTTTATGAGACAGGGTCTTGCCAAGTTTCCCAAATTTGACTGAAGTCACTCTGTAACACAAGCAGGCCTTGAACTTGTGATTTTTCTATTGCTTCCTCCCCTCTAGAGTAACTGGAAGTACAGGACTGTACGCCCAGCTCTCAGTCTCTATCACTATGCAACCCTATACACTGTGCATCAAATTCTATCTGTCTCCATCTCTCTGTCTGTCTGTCTTACATGGTGTCTGTACTTTCTCATCCTTCCCCTATGCCCTAGTTCTTATCCCCCAGTTTTCAATAGACTTCAAGTTTCATGCAGAGCACAAGGCACATGTTTGGACTTGAGGATACTGCTGTGTAGAAAGTCATTGGCCTCATCTGTGCCAACCACTTTGCATAGAGAAAAGCTACATGGAATTATAGGCAGGTATCACAGTTAGACTCAGAAGTACTAATGGAGAATCCTACTTTGCCCACTGATGGCTGCGATCTTGCATGGGAGATGTATTTTCCCAGTGAACCTGCCTTTTCATCTAGTGACTATGAGAATGTTGTGGCTTTGGAGTACACACAGCTATGCACATCCAATGGTATAATAGATGTGATGATACTTGGAAAGTTCTAGAGTCCGTGTGGGCTGTGATCTACAAGGTGATTTATATGGCCATTTTCGAAACATGTGCCATTTCCCACCCTTCTGGAATGGTATAATGATCTAGAATGTGGGTTAGGGCCACGGCAGTGATGTCACAGAACACATAGAGTCAGAGGTCCTATGGACGAGAAGGAGGAAAAGCGATGCTGGCTAGGGGTAAGGGCTGAGACAGGGACAAGGTGGTGCTGGGACCTGGGGAGTGGGGCCAGAGGCAGCATGGGAGAGAAGGCCCTTGACTTCCCTGGGCTCCCAGCTCCACAGGGCAACCTTCCTGACAGCTGTCCTGCTGCTGCTGCAAGCAAAGGAGGTAAAGAGTCTGAAGGGCAGCACCAGCCTGGATGAGGACAGGAGTCAGAGAGAGGAAACGGTCTCCGCAGGTAGGTAGTGGAGAGAGAGGGTGTATGGGGAGCGGGGTGGAAGTAAAGGTAGGCTTGGGTTGAATTCAGGCTCTAGCGGCTGATTAAGTTAGGATCAACTGGGATGTGTTTGGTTTTCATGAGATAACTTACATTCTCTGTCACCCTAAGTATGTAATAATAGCTGCAGATAAAAATGTCTGGCTTTAGAAAGACTCTTAGACCACAGCATGGACTAGCTGCAATTGTCCAAAGCTGCTGAGGAAGTAGAAAGTGTTTGCCTAGAGAGGAGAGGTCTTTGCCTTCAGGCCTGAAGATGTGCCTCACTCCCCAAACAGTGTAACACTTTGGAGGAGGGAACCTGTATGAGGAGTGAAGGTTGTGTGTGTTTGAGATGGAGGTATGGTTGAAGTGAGATCTGAAAAGCCTTCTAGTTAGAGTGTTTGCTTTCTAGTCAAGGCCAATGTTATGACTGGCAATTAGCCCTCACTTGTCTCTCCATCCTTGACCTCCTCCCCATTCTGGTGTTGACCAGGACTGAGATTGGGGGTTGCCCCTCTTACATGTTCCAGACCAGGGCCAAGAGCAGTTCGAAGAACACTTCGTGGCTTCATCTGTGGGTGAGCTGTGGCAGGTGATGGATATGGCCCAGCAAGAAGACATGATCGCCCAGGCAACAACTATCCGGGACCACCTCTTCGATCTAGCCTTCTGCTTCAACCTGGCCAGCATCATGATTTTTTTATGAGAGACTTTGTGGTGGAGGCAGTAGTCTGGGTCCTGCATGAGGACTTTGAAGTCTATTTCCCCTTTGTGATCGCTTACTGACCTCCTCTCCCAGATGCCTCCTCAGAATGCACACCTCACTCCCCGGTTTTGAGAAGCACCTGGCCTTAGGGTGCAGCAACACAGCTTTCCCAACTCTCGTTGCCACTATCTGATTGTCACCCCAACCCAGAATGTCATGTCCCAGGGCCAAAGACACCAGGCCCACCCACACCCTTCTAACCGGTAAGCTTTGTCTGAAACAGCAGCTTAGAGGGAGGAGACGGTGACAATAAAATGGCAATAAAATCCTGAAAACAACTGTGAGCGACTTTCTGCAGCTTAAGCTCTCTTCTCTCACTGGTTTGTTGAATTGCCTGGCCTTTCGCCCACTTAGTGACCTTCAGACCCACCAGCTCACCAACTGCTTTTCCAGTGTCCATGAAGCTTTTCTCGCCACTTTTCCCTCTTATCCTTCCTGACTTCTAGGAATAGAACATAGCAGGAAAGAAGTATGAAGAAATGAGCGATTCGTTTGGGGAGATGTCTCTCGGGGTAAATAATTGCTGCGCAAGTATAAGGAAATGGGTTTAGATCCCCGGAACTCAACTTAAAGCTAGATGCAGTCATCACATAAGTAACCTCAGCACTCTACAGTGCGACAGACACAGATGGGAGGTGGAGGCAGGAGAATCCCTGTGAGCTGGTGGAACAGCCAGCCTGGTATACACACCGGCATATACACCTGTCTCAAAACAAGGAAGAAGGCAAGGACTGATAGCCAAAGTTGTCCTCTGACCTCCACATATGAGCTGTAGCACACATATGGCCACAGTACACACACACACACACACACACACACACACACACACACACACACACA
>CABHPH010157753.1:19974-48729 GCA_902168325.1 Peromyscus nudipes
ACACACACACACACACACACACACACACACACACACACACACACACACTGAAAAAGAGAGATAGCAAAAGCTAAATACATGCTTTTAATTTTAGAACAACAAAAAAGAAAGGCATTTGTTCTAACTTGAAGGATGGGGCCAGGTGTATGCCATGCATGTACATCTCAGTCTCTTTGGTAGTCAAGTTACCAGAGTTTGCAGTGGGCAGAGGGGTTCAGAAGGGTACCACGTGGACAATGAAAATGTTTGGCAAAGGCTGGGGTATTGCTGAGGGGTCCATGGATTCGAAGGCTGGGAGGGCTGTGAGTGTCCTGAGGGTCTTTTGAGCTCAGCTCCCCACACATCACCTGAGGAGAAAGAGGGTCAAGAAGGGTAAGGAGGAGAGAACGTCTCACAGGGTGACAGAGACAGGTTGGATACAAGGACTAGGAGATCACTATATAGAACAAAGAGAAAAAGGAGCAGGGTGCTCAGGAACTACGTGGAGAACTTCTGTGCAAATCATTCAATATGGCACTAGCTGTGTAGGAAGAAACTTGACTGTATAATGCTACCATTTATAAGGGACTAAAGTCGGGTTTAATGGAGTTCTATAAGGGAGTCATTGACGTGTTGAAGAATTGTGGGCCATGCTGTTGACAGAGCATAAAGTCCTAAAAGGAGTGATTCTGGTTTGGAACTAACCCCAGGACTGAGGTCTCTGAGTAGTGTGGTCATATGTCCAGCCTGCTGTTGGCTCCTTTAAAAATAGTCTGTATTTCTAAAGCGTGAGAAAAGAAGGAAACAACATGTTTGTCTTATGGAGGGACTTGGAATTGGAGAGTCTTTTTCTTTTGGGGATAGGGTGGGAAGCCAGCTGCTGAATTTGATTAAAGAACCTGTAATCAACTAAAGGATGGTTCTGAAGGGACAAATGAGAAAAGTTAAAAGTGGGGATCCATGACAGTAGACTTGTGAATATGGAGCAGGGTAGCATGGGGCAAACATCCCTTTAGCCTTGGGGATAGGGTCCTGAACTGACATGAAGCAAGTGTAGAGAGAAATGGTAGCAGCTCACCTGGGCATAGCTGCGGAAGAAGAGTTGATAGGGGCTGAGGTCCTGGTTGGGCAGGGTCATCTCCCCATGGTGCTCTACTATCCTCTTGCTGTATGCCTAGATATGGGTATGGGAAAGAAATTTCTTTTAGGCTTCAGATCTATAGGCATTCAGAAGTCAGATCCCAGATATATAGCATAGCACCCTAACAAGTTCCTAAGCCTTATCTAACTGTGTACGGATGTACTTGTCTGAGGCAAGAAGAAAGGGTATTTACCAGAAGACCTACAGTTGTTCTAGAAGGTGGGGTATCTACAGGGTAGGAAGGGGGTCCCAAGTTGTCATCTGTTCAGTGGGAATGTGAAGGGCAGAAAGCTATGCAACTATGTTTTCATGAGGGATAGTAGAGGGAAAATAGAAGGACAGGGACCTTGGCACACCTGAAATGCAATGGCCAGGCCTCCTATATCTCCAGCATTTTCCAGGAGTGTGTGAGAACCATTGGAGGGGGACATGTTGGGTAAGGGGAAGGCAGCATAATGGCGCTCCAGGCATAGAAGTGCTTCCTGTAGGACACGGGTGTCACAGGCTGGGCAGCCCCCAGGGAGTACTGTTGAAAATGGAAGAAGAGAAGGAATCGGTGAAGATCAGTGGAAGACTATGAGGGATACCACAGACTGACCCGGCTCCCAGGAACTCTCAGACTGTCCCTCCTGAAGTCTTTGAAAAACCCTTCCCTTCCCCCAGGCCTCCTTTGATATTCTCCCTAGTGATCCCTGTGGCCCTGCCTCCCAGTGACTCATCACTCACAGAGCTGGTAGAAGATACGCAACAGCTCATGGGCCATGATGCTGCCGGCAGCGCCAAAGTTCACGGCTCTAAAGAGAAAAAGTCTCACTGTACTTGCAGAAACCTTTGAAAGTATTTATGCCAATTTTCCAACTCCAAGTCTCATCCATCCTAACAGCTATTAATCCCTCTTGAGATCCCCCACCAAAAGACTCACCTTCAGAGAATGGTCCATACCTGGGGTAGCCAGGGTGGAAGAATGGAGGCTGGAGAAGGCCAGCTGGGAAGACCACCACGTGGTCAGATACTGAATAGTAGGCCTTGACTCCCCAGGGAGATCCCTTCCTGTGTGAAGAGTACATGCAAACACAGTTCCATCATTTACTGTCTTTGCATGATGCGCATGCAGTCTCTCCCAACCATCGCCACGGGCTTTGTGACTGTTGTCACTGTTCTTAGCCCATCTCTGGGATGCAGTGTCTGTTCTCATACCTGTGGTGGGGAAAAGGCTGCAAGAAGTGCCGAACTTTCCTGCCCTGGAGGGATCGTACACAGCTCAGGAAAGACTGAAGGAAACTGGGACCAAGTTGTATCTGGGAATGAGGCAGCAGATCATTTTAATGCACTGACGTGAATACAAATGCACGGAGCTGGGCACATGTAAACCTGAACATGGAAGCCCTGACATACACGCAATCATATTTAAGTAGAAACCACCCTGTGCTACCACCTCACGTTGGTACAAAGTTTACATGCATCATCATGCAGATAAACACAGACACATCACAGAATGCATGTGTGTACATGCATGCATTTGCACATAACAGCCCTAGACAGTTCCAGTTTTTTTGCCTATGAGATCCCTCCAGCACCAGGGCAAAGAAGAGGCTGGCTCAGAATGGCCCATAGAAAATGGATTGCTTTTCAGACTCAGCTGGGTCAGGAAGTCGGAAGTTAAGGACATAAGGACACTGAAAGAAACAAGACTCACATCACCATATTCCTCTTTGGCCAGATCTGGCTTTGAGGCCCATTTGGGGGCCCCCATCTCCACCTGCAGTTTGGTGAGCTGGAAAGAGACACAAAAGTTTATAAGCATCCAGCATTACCTCAGAAACCCTCAAGAGCCATTAACACTGTCACCCACACATATGCTCTGTGCCCTTTTCTTCTCCTCCATTCCCACTTCTTGATCCAGTGATCAAATATCTCTTAAATAGTGCCAAAATGGCCTGTACTCCTGGTCTTACCTTGTTCAGAGCCTCTTTCAGGGTCTCCTCACTTATCCAGGAAAGTTTTTTGAGGCGTAGGATGACAGCATCCTTGATCTCAGCAAATAATTCCATGGCCTGTGGGGATGAGGTCAGGGAAAGGAAAACAGTATTAGGACCAGTCTGAGCCCTGGTCCTGCTGCAGCCTATAAAGAGATCTTGGCCCTAAAGAGGCTACTGGGCTCCAGAAGCTGGCAGAGAACAGGAAAGAGCTCACAAGAGGGTCTGTTTCCCAGAGTATGACAAATATCCAGGGCCTGAAGGTTTGTGGGGCCACAAAGGCAGTGCCAAGCACATAGAGGGTAATGAGTTGACTGCTCCCCAAAAGGAGCCATAATAACAGTACCTTGCTATTGGGATATCTGAGATTGATGGGTGCTTTCTTTGGGGGACAGACAACTTTCTCAGAAAGCAAAGGGCATGGGAAGCTACTGTTTCTGCCTCTGCTTTCGGGGCCTTTGTGTTCATATTCTCTCACTGAAGACATATTTCCTATCTTCTGCATTCCTTAGCTTCTCAGCAGATTGGAGTCTTTATAGCCATATAGCTGGAACCATACACCTCATTTCTCAAATACTCACTATTCTTATGTACGTTCTTTCTTGATAGAAGGAATTGGGTGACAATATCAGAAATGACTCTGGCTTCAGACAGACTGAGTTCAAATCCTGACTGCTACCTAGAGTCTCCATGACATTAAGCAACTTGTTCAACTACCCTTGGCTCATTTCCCTCTCCTATTAAATCAGGAAATAATTTCAATTAAAAAACATTACACATAAAATGCTTGAGTCCCCTTCTCACGGAGTCCCCCACTTATTCAGAAGTTACTCATTTGCCCTCTGTGAGATTACATTATCCTGATCTCATAGTCTATCATGTGTTGTTCGAAACTCCTAGACAAACAGGGAGGAGCCTTTAAGGTCAAGGAGTTTGATTTTTTCCCCCTTTTTTATGGTTGAAGAAACACAATACCAGGAAAGTCCAGTGAGGTGTTCAAGTTAATTCATGTTGTGAATACTTGTGTCCTGTGGCTAAACTGGACTTGCCCAAGAGACTGAGCAGGTCTCTGGGTTCCTTCTCAGTTGAATTTCTTTTCTGCCTGATTCCTGCCTTGCACACCACAGAGAAGGGCACACTCCTTAGAATCAGGGCAAGGCGGGTCGAGTGGGAAGGGTGGAGGGCTGCAGACAGGGGAAAGCTCTCACATACAGCGCTTCGGATGCTGGGGCCAAAGGCTTCCCGAACAAACAGAGCTGCCAGGGTAGGCTCAAAGAAGTTGCCTGTTTCTTCCACACACTTCATCCATCGTGGGGAGGCTGGCTGCAAAAGCGTACTGGAGTGAGTGAGACCTGCCCAGGCCTCTGTTTTCATCACATCCCAACACCAATCTTGCATAGACCTTCATCTTGCAGGATATTCCCTTTGACGGTTTTTTTAATTTTTTATTTCCCAGGAATGGGGAGATGACTCGGGCATTAGAGTGCCAACTGCACAAATATAAGGACTTGATTCCAGGACCTCAGAACCCACATAAAAAGTGAGGTATGGAGGCTCATGCCTAGGTTGGAAATGAGAAAAACAGACTCCTGAAACTGATTGGCTGCCATCCAGTCTATCTGAATCAATGAAATTTAGATTCAGTGAGAGATACTGCCTCAAAAACTAAAGGTGGAGATGGATAAAAGAACGATACCCGATGTCAACCTCAGGTCTCTATATGCACACACAAGTACATATACAATAATACATGTATGCATATACTACACATGTAGAAGACAATAGCAGAGAGAGAGAGAGAGAGAGAGAGAGAGAGAGAGAGAGAGAGAGAGAATTTCATTTATCATTTTATCTGGCAATACCCTCTGTTGCTCAGCAGAAAGAGGCTTCCCATCTCCCTCAGGACCCATGCTTGTTGTCTATTGGTATGAAAGCAAGGCCCTTGGAAGGTATCTCTCTGAGGAGTAAGAGACTCCTGTGGAGGGGAGGAGTATCCAATGCTGAGTTACTCACCTGGGCCTCCACCCACCACAGAAATGGCCCAGGAGTTGCACCACACACTCCTCCCTCCCAGACTCCCATTTCTAAACTGTAAACTGAAGAGAAAAACTCCTTTTCTCTACACAACCCATGCCCAGTCTCAAAATGTGTGTATTCTATTGCAGAACCCTATAGATCAGTAAACCTGGGCAGTAGGTGATACACTGTTTACTGCTAGAGGAGGTGAAAGCAAAATGCCAAGTAACAAGGACATCACTCAGACTAGAATCCTAGCTGTCTCTCTAGACAGGGAAGGGTACTACAGTGTTCCAGAAAATGTGGAAATCGAGGAGGGAGAAATCTCTGGAATATAAAGGATGGAAGAAATACTTCAAATGTAAGATAATCAACCTCAGTGGATTCATTTCAGGGCAGTGAAAATTGTTGCATATATCTCCTAACAAACCATGAATGATAATAATATAAAGAAATGATAGAAGTCAAGAAAGATCACAAGAGTGTGTAAGGACTTCTAGATAAAATTCTCTAATGAATTATTAAATGAATGTTTTTTGAAGGCATGGAAAATAATGTGTAACTATTAAAGGCCAGAGTAGGATCACTGAGGACCAAAAATGTCAAAGTAATAAAAATGTATCTATTTGAAGGGCTCATTAAACTGGGGTACAAGACAGACTAGGAGCTACACAAAGAGATAAGAGCCTTCTAAAAACACAGATAAAGGCCCTGAAATAACATAACAGAGTCCCATATCAGAAGCACGGGACACAGATGGGCTGCATTAAACTGGAGAGTGAACCCATCAGAAATGAGCAGCACTACTGAAGAAGGTTGGTCTAGGACTGCTAGGTTACACAAATGCACACACGCATATCTATTAGAATGCCACCTGCTAATTTTTCAACATAAAATACTCCAAACACCAATGAAACCTGTCTGTAAACTAAATTTTTCCTTAAAGACCACTACAATACTGCCCTTAAACACAGTTTCCAGCATTTATCAATGTGAGCTATTAACTTAAATCCAGGTACTTCAGGTAGACCAGATGTACAAACAAAAGCAATGTCTGCTCTACTTTCCTCTCAGATTTAAAGATCAGGTGACATAAGTCCTATAAAGCACACTGCTTATTCTAAATTCCACTGGAATTCCATTAGCACTACTCTTTAAATTCTATTGCCACTCCGGTGACATTATCTCATTATCAGGAAAGGATCTGGTTAAATCACAAATCATGTCCTAGTAAATAAGATGAAGAAATAGATGTAGAATGATGGTGCAATGTGAGTGGACTCCTGTCTGGTTGAACCATAACCAAACGCCATGAGAATGACTCACAGCTAATTTGACCTTTTCTGTCCCGCCTACCAATAATCATAACTGCTCTTTCTCTTGCATTCCTTTTCTTCATTTTATGTTTTGCTTTTCTTCCTAACACCACCCAGCAGAAACAGTTTATTATCTCTCTTTTTCCTGAACTATGAATACCCAAAGGCAGGGATGCTTGTCTATTTAGTTCACTGTTACATAACAGGTGCCTAGAGAAGCATTTTTTTTAAAAAAATAATTGGTGCTCAACAAATATTGTCACATACCCCACATGCCATGAATGGTGGCACACATCTGTAATCCTACAGTGGAAGGGCTGAGGCAGGAGGATTAGAAGTTCTAAGCCATCATGGTGATGTGGTAAGAACCTGTCTCAAAAAAAAATTGAAAAACAACAAAGTATCACGTAAATGAATAGATGAATCTGTAGCTAAATAAAGCCTGACCTAATGCTTTCTTAACAAGATATTAATAGTCTGGATTAAGAAATATCCAGATGCAGATGACCCAAGATCCAAGATAAAAGGTAACTGAAATGACTTGTTTAAACAAAATTTTAAATTGTCTAAATAAATTTGGATGTTAGGCTGAATATAAATAGTTCAGATATGACACTTACTGGGATTTGAAACTAAGAACATACATTAGAATTTCTCAGAGGAGTCAGAGGTCTTCAATTAATAATCATTGTCTGGAACTAAAAATCAAACCCAGAATCTGGTATTGCCCCTGACTCCATGTTACCTCTTAACACACAAGCCAGGAAATTCCATTGCTTATCTTGAAACATGTTCTTCTAAAATATAAATCAGATTAAATTATATAAATGTCTTATTTCATGAAAAGAAAAGCAAGCATCCTACCAGACCCCCTGCTCTCTGATTTCCACCTCAATGTTATCCCATTTGTAGATCCATTTCTCAACCACCAAGAGTAAACTTCAGCGGTAGCACTGGGCACAGTCCTGGCTGCAAAGCCCCATTGTTTCTTTTCAGCCAGAGGCATGAGGAGGCCCCTACTACACACTAGACCAATTTTTAACCAGTCTGCTTCATGAATTGCTCCTGTGAGATAAGGCTGGGAAATGTCTTCTTTTCTCTAAACATTGCTTCAGTTCCACCTGCTACTAAGGGATCCTATTGATATCCAAACCCTCTCCAATCACCCTGCTTTAGGAGCCACCAAAGGTATGCATTGTCCAAACTGTGTTCTTTAGGAGCACAGCTCTGTCTTCTCTGCCACTAGGATAGTCAAGTGTTAGCAACATAAACTATATGGAACATAAAGCCAAATGTACTTAGCTATCTTGCCCTTTATAGAAGAGTTTCCTAACTCAATGCTGTAGCACCCACGTGTTTCTCAATCCTGCCCATTGTGTCAAAAATATAGTTTCATGAGCCAACCAGGTTTGTTTTGGAGCCTGTTTCTTCATTTAAGAGCAACGCAATCTTGGGGAAGTTATTTGTCATTCTCACACCTGTTTCTGACCTGAGAAATGGGAACTAAAAACCTCAGAGCATTTCTGGGAAGGTTAAATATAATCATCTCTAGTGAGTGGTGTTCACGGATGCCTGACAGTAACTTTAAGAGTCAGATGCTATCACCATTATCACTCTGTGTCACTTTTTGTACTGTCCAGAAAGTTGAAGCAGCTTTTAAGTCATCATATTACTATGTATTGGCAGAATGTGATACATATTTTGCAGTTATATATCCCCAATGAAAGTATGGTGATTACAGGATCTGTAAGCCTTCACATTCTTTAAGCATGAATCTCTGTGTTGACATGTTTATAGCTTCCAAGACATGACCTCATGCCACAGTGCTGGCATTTACAGGAAGCTATTTTTGCCAGGAAGTTTGCATTTGGTGTTATGCTCGACTTCATCTGATCAAGAGATAGGCTTCTGGTGAATCTGTCCCACACTGAGTGACCATCCTAAAGGAGAATGGTCTAAGGCATTGAAGAAGCAAACTAACCTTGAAGCCAGACAGCCAGAGATGATCTAACTTATTACTATAGTCAGGTTCCCTCAGAGTCAATGATTCATCTCTAAACATAAAATGAACTGGGTGTATTGTTACATGCCTTTAATCCCAGCACTTGGAAGGCAGAGGCAGGCAAATCTCTATGAGTATGAGGCCAACCTGGTCTACAGAGTGAGTTCCAGGACAGCCAAAACTGCATAATATGACTCTGTCTTTAAAAAAAATAAATAAAAACATATAATGATATTTATGTTACCTCATAAAAAACTGAGGACTAAGCCAATAAAGGAAATTATTTAGGCTTTCATAAACCATAAACAATCAACAGCTACATTTCAGTCTCTATGAGAACATTTTCCCTTTATAATTTTAAGGAAAGAGAGAGAGAAAGAGAGAGAGAGAGAGAGAGAGAGAGAGAGAGAGAGAATATGCATTAATTGCCATGGTGCATGAGTAGAGTTCAGAAGACAACCTCAGGTGCCAATCCCGAATTTTCCACTTTGTTTGAGACTGGGTTTCTTTGTTTTGCCATTGTATACACCAGGCTACCAGGCCCTGAATGTCCAGGAGTTCTCCTGTCTCCATCCCATCTTGCCACAGAAACACTGGGATTATAGACACCACTACTGCAATTGACATCAAACTGGGTATTCAAACTCACATCCTCACCCTTGAGTGGCAAGCATTTTAGCTACTGAGCCATCTCCCCAGAATTCAGCAAATATTTTGAAGGACTTTTTTGAGGTAGAGAAATGGCCCACAAATTAACAAGAAAAAGGGTTTTTTTCCCTCAAGACTGTAAACTGAGACCTTCACTAAGGTAAGGATGTATCCAGTGCTCTAGACATCTCTACTTGCATTTGAAATGATCT
Source organism: Peromyscus nudipes (assembly GCA_902168325.1). Classification (NCBI taxonomy): domain Eukaryota; kingdom Metazoa; phylum Chordata; class Mammalia; order Rodentia; family Cricetidae; genus Peromyscus; species Peromyscus nudipes. The sequence continues at coordinate 29,265 of CABHPH010157753.1, forward strand.
GACATAGGATGTCAAGGAACTCTCTGAGGGCAGATCTGTGCATCTCAGATAACATATCTAACTGGTTGATTGGTTCTACATACTTCCTATACACCTTTCTCCTCAGATATGGGAAGATCTGACCAACCAAGTTCATTTGTAATCAAAAAAATAAAATAAAATCTCACTGGATCAGAGATGAACACTTTGATACACATTTAGAAACCAAACATGGAATCTTCTAGATGGCTACTGTGTGCTAAATATCATTCATCACAATAAATCTTAAACTTTAAGTCCAGGTCTTCAAACCATAGAGTTTAGGGGTTCAGGAAAAAGCATATTGTTCAAGAGTTACGGCAAAGGAATGGTCCTTCTTTATTTCACTTTTATATTGAAATTCCAATGTTCAGCTAAATGCCACAGAAGTAACCAGGTGGTCTTCCAATCCTGTCTAATTCCACATGGTGGGAATTCTCTTCCTGTGCCTTTTTACCTCTGGAAATATATCAATATTTTCCCCAATATAGAAAGTATATCACCTTCTCTCCTTACCAGGGGTGGTAGCTCTTTCAGTTCCCATAGTCTCTGTCTCAGTTCTCTGCGTGCTTCCCTGAATTTACTGTCCAGGGCTGGGGAAAGGGTATCTACCAGCCCCAAGATCATGTAGCTCTGTATCAGGTCCCTGTGGAGAAAAAATTCTCAACCTAAAACCAAAGCTTCTCAACATGCCCCAATGAAGAACCTCTTCAATAAGTCACCTTGGTATACCTGTATGCAGCCCTGTCCTCTATATTTACAAAGACTAGCTGCCATATATGCCCAAACATCAAAAACAGTCTTTCTTGATTTGGCTTTGGGGGTGACAGAGGAAGCAAGTTCAGAAGTTGCTTTCTGAAGTTACAAGGAGAGAAGGACTTGATTCATCTATTTCCACAACCAGGAAACCTCAGCTCATCTGAGGATAGATGGCTAAGTACAGCAAAGCTGGGTTGTGGCTTGCCTTGGTCCTGCTGGCAGCTCTCTTTTCAGGCACACTTATAAAACTGCAGAAGCCACATGGTTGCTGTTTTGCCTCCCCTATAAAGGGTTTCTAGACAATCTCACCCCTGAGAAGGGCTTGGGTTTGTGCCTTTCAAAGTCGGGCTTTCAGGTATTACCTATAGTTCAGGAGTTCCTTAAAGACACATGGCAGACACCTCATCTTCTTTCACCCCTACATCCTTCATTTCATGTGTCACATGGTCCTCACACCCCAAAGCCTTACATAATTCTTGGTTTTTATGTTTACTTTTCTGCCACCCACTCTACCCTTCTCTGTCCCCCTATGTGGCTGGTGCCTCTCACTCAGGTGTCCCTGATACCTATGTGTCCTCACTCTCCTTCGATGCCCAATATCTGTCCAGCTCCACCTGGGCGAACCTGTTTGCCAGCAGCTCCTCTTCCACCAGTTGTGACATGTTTCTCAAGTAGTCTAGGTCACGGACCACAAGGGTCTGGGCAGGACTCAAAGACATCGGTGTGAATGTGGCTTGTAAGCAGGACAGCCAGTCGATGGCAGGGGCCATTTCCTTAGAGAAAGGACACAAGGTTGAAGAGAAGGAAAGGACAACGAAAGGCACAGGATGGAGAGGGAATGGGGAGGTAGGGGCTGTGCTAGGGGAAGGATTGGAGGATTTTCCCGTAACTGGAGCTATGGAAGAATGGAAATGAAAGGAAGTAAGGGGCCAGTAAGAGGGTTCAGTGGTCAATGGCACTTGTCACCGAGCCTGACCACTTGAGTTCAGTCTCTCCAGCCCATATGATGGAAAGGCAAGAATCCAACTCCTGAAAATGGTTATCTGGCTTCCATATTCACACCTTGGCATATTCATGCCCAGCACTCCACATAATAAATAAATAAACACGCGCACTTTTTTAAAGTAAAGAAATTAAGGGTACAAGGAGGGAGAAGATAAAACAGAGAAAGCCTTTGAGAGACCATCAAGCACCAAGTCCTCAGGCCTTCAGTTCTAGGCACCTGCAGTTCACCGATAGTAACCACTTGGAGGAGCTTGTCTTGGGCCTGCTGCTGCTCTGGCAGCCTCAGAAACTGGAAGAGGCGTGAAGTAAAGGAGATGAACCAGGCAGCGTGCTGTTGCACTTTCTGGGGATCGCCTCCCAGCAAAGTCCCCAGGCGATTCAGGTAAGTCAGCTGTTCCCGCAGGATCTAGAAGACAAGGCAAACTGAGTCTCAGCAGCCAGAAGCGGCCTTTTGCCTGGGGGCAGAGCAGGTGTGTTGTGTGGAATCTTACCTGAGCATAGATTTTCTGTTCCTGCTCTTTCTGGAGAAGAATGTCAAACTCCGGCTGGTCTATCTGGACACAAGAGAGACTGGAGAGAAGTAGGAGCATAGGGATGGAGAGGGAAGGCGTGGGAAGGCAGGGGAGGTACCGTGGAAGATGGGGAAATGAGAATAAAGAAATGAGAGAGAGGAAAGACTACACAAAGAGAGACAGGGACCATGGGGACAGTCTATGCGTGCAAACATTGAGCTTCTCAGCAACTGAGGAACACACAGATTTGTTTGCAGGAAGCTACTCTTTGTGCCAGTGTAGATCTAGAGTCAAGGATGTGAGACACCCATGTCAGGTGCACTAATTAAGAAGTACTCACATTCAGTAACAAGATGCACATTTTAATACATGCTTTTAAAACAAAATTAATGCAGAAAATCCATCATGAATAAAACATCATAACTTTGCTTATAATGAATTTTTAAAGATAAATTCTCCAATGTTAGGAGCTTGAAGCATGGTTCTACAGTACTTACTTATCACTGAATTCTACACACTATTTTATTCCATTTGTAAAGTAGAATTGTTTTTCAAAGAACCATAATAGTTTTGATCAATTTTAAAAGAAATTATTTTTAGAATTGAAAATTTGATAGTTTGTTCACATAGATTTTGCATTAATTTATATTTTAAAAGTATTCAGATTTATATTGATACTATATGTAGGTGCTCTGTTCAACTTTGCACTCCAGTCAAGTGCCCAGGCCCCAATGTTCTTTGATTCACAAACTATTTGTGTTCATGCACTCCTTCCTCTCTTCTAATTTCAATGTCCCACTCCCACTCTGACCTCCACACTTTTCCTCCATCTTGAAAATAATCTTTTAGTTGACCCTTTTATTGCATTTTATGTCCAAAGTTTAGAGAGGAAAAAGCATCTTTGCCCATTGTTACAATTTCTTCACTGTCTTCCTGAACTCCAACTACAATCTCTGTCTAGTCTTAGAAAAAATTTTTGTGACTAGCTGCAAGTTTTCAATGGTGTCTTCTAGTTCTCTACTCTGTATGTGAGAGAATCTCTGGAATTCATAGTTCCTTTCTGTAGTTCCTCCCTTTTGCCTTCTGATCCCACACATGGTGGTCCATCTTCTACCTCCATGATCCCTTGCATTTTTCCATTCCTCCTGCTTAAGCATCCCATGGGCTCCTCTGCAGTCTATTCCTTCTACCTAAGCTTAGTCAAGAGACTATCCAGACTGGAGCTGATTCTGTGACTCAGTATTTCCTGCATCTCCTCCTTTTATTTTCAACCTTGGAAAATCTCTGGGACCATTAACAATGTGTTGAAACTGACCATGTTCTCATGCTCAGCTCTTATTTTTCGTTTTTGCTGTTATTCACCAAACTCAAATATGTTAAGTTAGAATCCTCAGCTTCTTCAGGTTGCCTCCAAAGCTGATTATTCTTGAGCTCTACACAAATCCATGGTGATATCTGAAAGAATTCAGAGGCTCCTCTTTTTACCATATGCTAATAGTTATTCATTCTACTTAATTGGGCCAACAATAATTTCTGGCCCAATCTCATATTTTCATTCACACCCAATCTCCAGGCCAGTCTCTCATTGACCTTGTGCAGAAGCACCACTACCCCCAAATACTTCCTTTAGCTCAGAAGTTTCCTGTAACCCTTAATGGTGTCTTTTAGTTTCATTCTTCTCTTGAATAATTAGCCATACCCCAAGACTCTGTTGACATCCTCCTCTCTAAATCTGTCCTTAACCACTTCAGATCTTAACTAATCCCACCAAACCGTAACAGCTAGATGCACAAATCCACATGTTAAAGCAGAATCTTGGAATACCTTATAATGATTGTCATGAATTCTTGAATAATCACCTTGTACAAAGCTGTGGGATTCAGTGACAAATATAGACCACTCCTGTGTTTACCACAGCAGTGATAGCTCTGTTATTTATTTATTTATTTATTTATTTATTTATTTATTTATTTACAAATTCAACAAACACCTAGTATGGCCACTAGTTGCTGAGAAGAACTCTAGTCTGTTGAGGCCACACTCTTTCAGAGTAGTCAATGCTGAGAGTATTTAACGGGTGACAGAGGGACTTTACCCAAATCGTAACAAGTGAGTTGGGAAAGACTTACTGAAAGAAGAGGCTCTTAAAGCTAACATCTGAAACATGTAGGAGTCTTCTAGCATTGTTACAGGCAAGAAAGCAGCATATGCAAAGAGAAGAGGAATATTTTTGGCATTACATGTGAGTCAGCAGAACGTAGAGTATAAGGGGGAGATGGAATGTAGCAGAAGATAAGCTAGGGGTCAAATCACAAACTTGCAATGCTTTGCTGAAGATTAGGAGCCGTATCTTGATGACTGGGTGATCTATTAAAATGACAAGCTCTTAGCTCTTAAATTTAGAAAGGTGCCTTAGGAGAAAATAAAGAGTAAATAAGAGAAAGGCAGTTCTGAAGAACTAATGAAGAGGTCCCACAGAAATCCTTATTTACAATAAAGAAGTCTGAAAGTACTCCACTCTTCTCAGAGCTGGCCCTGCAACACCTTTTCCCAGTCTCACTTAGTCTCACCTAATCTGTGTAGTACTAATTTTCCCTTAAGATAGGGCTGTTCCCTACTTTGCACATATGTCTTATCTCCCAGCCTGAAATCTCTTTTCTAAGCAATGATAGCCTGGAGTTAGAGACAGGCCCAGGTGCAACTGTGGTTTTGCCAGTTTATCCCTCACCTGGATAACTGGTGTGTGTGGAGGGGTTGGATGAGGTTGCAGATGGGCCCTGAAGAATGGGAAGTGGCCGTACTGACTCATCAGAAGCCTCAGAGTTCGGTTAAAGTCTAAGGAAGTCCAGTTGCCAGAGATGTGCCAGCCTCCAAGCTTGGAAGAAGAGAGACAGAACTGAATTTAGGGACCCGTGAGAGCTAGCCCCAAATGTGTTCATCTTTCCTTTCCTCACAGCCACTAGCTCTGGGTTTCTGAGCCCTTTGTTCCCTCTAGCCTTCTACTTCTTTCTCTACCTTCACTTTATGTCTCAATTCTTCAGGGAGTATTTCCAGTTCTGTCTTCCTCCTAGAACTTGGAATCCCTAAGAAAGAGACCTGCATTCTAGAAAATCATGGCAAGCCCTCAAGCACTCATTGGTCATGTGAATTACTCAGAAACAGTGACACCCCAATTTTTCTCACCTCTTCAATAATTTGTTGGAGGGGACCTACTCCTTCAGCTTCAATGGCATCTGTGTCCATACAGGAGTTATAAAATTGGAAGGCTTTCTCCTCCCCAGATCCTAGGTGCCAAGACTCTGGGGTCTCTAGAAAGGAAACATGGGGACATTGAATGAGTAGATACTGGTACAGGGACAAACAGGAGATGGAAACTTTATAGGAATGTTCAGGAAACTTCCCCACAGTGATAGAAAAGAGGATCAAGCTTAGTTAAGTGAGGGGAGCTCCCAGTTTTTAACAGCTCAGCTTGACCACAGGATTAGAGCAGAAAGATGGAGTGAAGATGAAAAATAAGGACCAGAGAGGAAATACGGAAAGGGAGACAAGAAAGAAAAGAGGTGGAAGAAACAAAAAGACGAAGAATAAGTGGGATGGGAGTAAAGGAGAATGTTGGGTAGAAGTGGAGGAGCAAGTCGGAGGTTTTGCAGAATTTAGAGCTATCAAGATCACTTGAGACTCAGTTGTCTCCTTGCCCAGAGAGTCTGCCATCCTGTGTCCTCACCCAATAGTCTCCACAGTTGGCTCTTGTTCTCTTCTGTAAGAGTCTGAAAAGAGTTGCTGGTCCCATTGGCTTTTTCACAGACAAAGCGGAAAAAGTCAGTGCAGGGGTCTACACTGCTGTTTCCAGAGGCCAGGTAACGGGCCAGGAGATCCAAACACACTGGCGTCTCACAATGGCCTGTGAAACAAAAGCTCAGAGGTAGAAAAGAAGAGCAAGCTGAACAAGGGCTCCCCCAAGGGGCTGGCAAAGGACTTCTAGTGAGGAACAAAGGAGGGGCTGAGTTAAGAAGGAAATTGTCTGCCCGGTGGCCTGCTGTGGGATTCAGGGTGAAAGCGTCTAGATTCTCAGGAACCATAAGAGTAGGGGCAAGTAAGTCATGGGGCAGGAGTCTCAGGGGTCAGGACCAGGGCATATGAGGGAGGGCTGCCTAGGTCACGAGTGTTTCAGAATCTTCCTTACGAGGACCACAATTCCGGAAGATGTACACCCAGAGCACAGAGGAACCAAGGACCAGGCCACAGAGCAGGACAGCTATCAACACCCGTCTGCCTCTTGTCCACTGTCTGCTCCATTCAGTGGGAAGCCCTTCTTCTGGAGAACTCTAGTGGGGGAAACAAACAAGACAAACAAGTTGGGAGGGACAGAGATGATAGGATGATGAGAATTGGGGGGGGGGGGTAGTGTTAGTGTCCATTTGTACAGGGTAATTCTGCCTATTCTCTCTAAGATCCAGCTTTCTTTAGACCTCTAGTACATGAGACAGTTATTCTGTGCAAAAAGGAATCAAACAGGATTTGTAGGACTTTAGAAATAGAAGAGATGACTCCAGTGTCATAGCAGAGGTCACTTACCTCCTGGCTCCAGGGAGGTCCCATTCTACTGTCCTGGCTCTGTTCCATGAGCCCTTCCACACTTCTGTCTTTCTCCTCCTGATGTGAGTGGAGGATCGACGGGGAGAGAGAAGCTAGTTTGGAAAAGAAGGACATGTCAAAGACAGATTTGTCAAGCCACACTGACACTCACCCTCCCCACATTTTCGTCTCAAGAAAGTCCCCAGAACAAACCTCTACCCTGGGTGTTCAACTTCCCCACCTCCTTGCCCTCATCACCTGCCTTGCCTTCCCCTTTTTCTATTCTGAAAGCTTCATATTCCCTCCTCTCCAGTGTGTGTTGAGGGGACAGGATATTTGCACAAAGTCACCCTAACCCCCACCCTAGGCTCTGGCTCCAGAAGCTGGATGTTTCTCCAGGACACTTGCCATCTGTCTCTGCTTCTCTCTGGCTCCCAGAATCCTCCCTGGTTCTGCTCCAGGTGCTGTATCTAAAGCCAGCTTACTGGAAATGGCATCCCTTTGGCCCCTACTCCAGTTCCTGCAGCCCTGGAGAAGGGGCACCCCTTCCACTCTATCCCTCTGTCCCCAAATGTGCACTGTTGGCCTCTGGGTGGAGCCTGCTTATCAGAGAGGGAACACTCAGGCCTCACCTCCTCCTTTATCTCAGCTTTTCAGGGGGGGAAGAGGGAGGCATCTCCACTCAGCAAGCAATCTTGCACTTGGCCTATTCCTTGTATGGGGTCTGTAACTTTGTTCACCCTGTCTCTTTTATTTCCAGAGTATCCTTTCCTCCTCTACTTTCTTTCCTGATTGAAATCTCCCAGAGACTTTCATTCCTGGGGCAAATGCCACTTGCCAGGGAGGCCTCACAGCCCCAAGCCCGTTCACCACTGTTCCCAACCATGCTTCACTGCTTTTCCGTGTGAGCCGTGGCCCTGCTGGCTGTAGTCAGAGCCACACATTAAAAAGATCACCCAGCTAGCAGACCCTAATCTGCTAATTATTAGCTCTGTAACAATAAACTAGCCTCTTGCACTCTCAGGAAGGTAAGCAAGTTTTATCATCTGGAAAATGAAGGTAATAGTTTCTCACGCCCGCCTCCCAGGGTTCCATACCTGCTAGAAAAGAATGAAGCCCCTTTGAGTCTCTTTCCTTACTCTGCACTGTATTATGGCAAAGATTTGTCTCTTCATCTCCTTATTGGTTGAAAATATTTTGTGGCAGATATGGTATTCCTTTTCCTTCATAATCTCTCAAGATGTCTCATAAATATGTAGTAGGAATGGATGGAATGTCAAGCCCAAACCCTCCTTCCCACATCACCCTGGGACTTCATCAGCAGTCTCAGCAATGCAAGCATGTGTTTGTTCCCTGTGTCCTCTTTGTAGGTAAAATGTGATGTATTAGGATGGCCAAGATAACGGCATGAAAGGAAAACTTCCTACTTGGATCTTCGGTTTGGATTCATTGGGAGGGACATGGAGGCAGCAGGGTGGCTGTGCAATTTGAAAAGTAAAGCAAAGCTAGCGTGACATTTGGGCCATGGTTGTCATGGAAGTCATGAAGAAAGGTCCAGACTTCATGCAATAGAAAGCAAGATATTGGGAACAATGAGTCCGTTGGGAAAGGTGTGACAAAATAAAATAATGTTTGAGAAAGTACGATGTGGTGCTGAAGATTTGGATGGACTGAATAAGAAACACAGAGGACAGTGGCTGTGCTGGCGGTGTGCTGTGATGAAGTAAGGTCTGGCCCAGGCTGATGGCAAATGAAAGGAACACACAGAAAAGATTCCTGGGTAGGAATATGGTCATGGAATCTGATGTTAGGGCAAGGAGGTTGTAGAAAGGTCACAGACAGACTTCAGTGTGGTCTTGGATGGCTAGGAGAACGGTGAGGTCAGGAATGGAAGTGGAATTTTGGTTAAGGGTGGGAATGAGGATCAGGCTACGGGAAAATTGTTACTTGAGGATGTCAAAAGAGTTTGGGGCCCAGCAAGATGGCTCAGTAGGTAAAGCCCGTGTGTGCAAACCTGACAATCTGAATTTAATGCCCAGAATCCATGGCAGAAGGAGAGAAGTGACTCCCAAAGGTTGTCCTCTGTTGGCTGGAGAAATAGTTCACTGGTTAAGAGAACGTACTTTCAGAGACCCTGACTTCAGCTCCCAGCACCCGCATGGCTCACAACTCCCTATAACTCCAGCACCAGGGAATCTGACACTTCCTTGTAGCCTCCAGAGGCACCTGCACTCACATGGTGGTGCACATGCACATATGCGCACACACACACACACACACACACACACTTAAACAATAGATCTGAAAAAATTGTCCTCTGATGTCCACGTGTGCATTATGACGCATGAGTACCCCCCAATACACACACACACACACACACACACACACACACACACACGCACGCACGCACGCACGCACGCACGCGCACACACACACACACACACTAATGAATGTAAAAGGGTCTATTCAGCTCCGCTGCACACCGAAGGTCTGTTCCTTTCTTGTGAAGTCTGACGCTCTCTGTCCATGAGCACTCATATTCTCACTATATTCCCTTTCTCCCTTTTTGCTCCCAGCCAATGTCTTTAGTTGGCAACTCTCTAGGAAAACGATTCACAGGGACAGTTCAGATTAGATGAGTGTCAGCTGGTGTCCCTCCGCTGCAGCATGGTGCTGACACATGAGAGTGACTTGAAGAAGCAGTGTGCTGTATGACACCAGCCCTGTGGACAGCCTCCCCAGCCTGAACTTAGGTTCTCTCCTGGTTGGTGCAATTGAGTCCAGTAATCGTGATGGTTTGGTCGCTATGACGATGGGAAGTGGTCTCACCCCTCCCTACCAAGATGCTCCTGATGGCGAAAGAGCAACTGTTCCTGAAGCTGCCTCGGGAGCGAGGCCTCCTTATCTGCTGTGTCCTGCTCTGGGTGACTCATCACCACCACAGCCATGCCCAACACATGTGCAGAGCAGCCAAGTCATGAAGCTGGGCAATGGGAGAGAACAGAGTATACCTCATGTAGCAGCCATGTTTCTCTCTGCGGGCACTGCAGCCCAGCTGCTCCAATTCCTCTCTGTCATTGATTCTAAAGCCAAGGTCCTTTTCCTGATGCCATACAAGCAGAAAGTAGCAATCATGATGGCAATAGTGTCTGCCGTCCACAGACCACATTCTGTGAGTGAAGTATGTGTAGAATAATCCAACCATACATATTTTTTGCCGCGGACTGGGTCTCAGTCGGGTCACCAGACCGAGGGAGAACGGGGTGAAGGTACTCAGGATAAGTGGGATTCGGCGATGACAGACAGACACAGACACCAGAGTATGCTGTGAAACTGCTGCAATTTTACTCAGACCAAGCAGTGAATTTTATGCAGTCATTTGAGGAAGCATGGCAATCGGCCAGTAGGGTGTTAGACATAGAATCAATGATGTAGCAACACAATTCTCTCAGAATGATCAACAGATCTCATGAGTACATACTCTATTTCTTCTTTTGTGGTTCCTCATCCAAACAGAGAGCATTACGGCCCTAGCTGAAGTTTTCCTTCTACATAATTATTACACCTTTGTTCCGTATCAAAATTAAACCCTTTCCACCATTGTTCTAACCATGGTTTCATTTGTGTGAAAATATTTAACCTTTGCCTGTGGGTGAGAAGGCACCAGGGGGGTTGGGACCTAGCTATTCTTTCCATGAACTGTAACTTATGCCATTGTGTTTTCATACTATTATGATTCACCCATCGGTTCCCATGTTTATCGTGAGCTCCCGTAAAGGGCAATGGCTCCAAATAATTATTATATCTAGGATTAAAGTTAGAGGGTTGCCACCACCGACCCTTGATGAGAAACTCTATTTGTCCCTAGATAATTCTTGTAGGAATGGTTAATTTCTGTAACTGCCTCCTTGCAGCTGCTGTTGGCTGCGCGTGTGGATTGCTTATGAGTTCCTGGACTTTTACTTTCATTCACTCTTCGCTAGAATCTTCGTCCCTCTGAGTCATAAGTTCTTTTCTGCTCTAAATCATTCATAAATTCCCCCAAACTTCTAGGACCCTCTTTTATGGGGCACATCAGAAACATTGAGAGCTACCTTCCTGAAATCAATACACAAGAAAACAGCAATAATCACAGCTGCAAAGAGAAAAAGGCAGAGTGCCAGCCAGCCTCTGTAAGCAGATTTTCGTGGTTCCGTGTAGCCTGGCACCATGATTCGGGCTGATTGAGAAGGGGTCGCCGGGGGCATAGACCCGAGGGCCGCGAACCCCCCTTTCCCACGTGACCACCTCATCCAAGGCATTTGTCACGCTGGCGACACCATCGTGGGTGTGGCAATTTTTCCTATCAGTGTTCATAGCAATTCTATGGGAGGAGATAAGAGTTATTGATAACTCCGTTTTTCAGATGAAAGTGGGGGTATATGGCAGTATGGTAAGCTTGTACATTGTCATAAAATTAACAATTAATCAGGACTGGTAAAGAACCAAAGCCTTAACAATTGAGCCTCTCTGGCATTAAATTTGTTTTAGTGAATTTTTTAAGTCAAAATTTAGTTGCTTTTCATTTTTAAACTGTCCTTCATTGCCTTGAATTATTACGCATTGATTGAGGGTTGGAGTGGTGATCTGTTATTCTCCAAAACTTTGTTTTCCATGCTCGTGGTCTAACCCAGGGCATACAATCTGCTAGGCAAGTTCTCCAATACTAATCTACATCCACAGCCACATTCTTCAAATTCTTCTGTTTTTATATTTATTTGTGTGTATAGTAGATGTGAATGTTCATATATGTATATATTTTGCACATGTGTGCAAATGTGTTGAGGCCATAGGTCAATAGCATGTGTCTTTCTCTCCTGGACTCCCCTTGGCTTTGAGACTGAGTCTGGAGTTTACCAGTTAACAACACTAGCTGGCCGTTGAGCTCTGTGGAGCTTCCTATCTTTGCTTCTTCTGACCCACACCACAATACTCTGTTTTTTTCATGTGTGCTGGGGACTGTAACTCAGATCTTTATACTAGTACAAAAAGTCATCTTTTGTTTTTTAATCTCAAGTGTGATCTCTAGTTCTCAAATACATCCTCCATTGAAGGAGTGATTATAAAGTCCTAAACCTGTATGCAGGGACCTGGGTCTCCTTGTCTTCTCGCCAAAGTCCTCAGCACCGCTTGACGGGTCAGCACTGATTACACTGGTCCACTCAGAACTGGGTATAATTCACCTTCATGAGTAGCTTCTCAGTTATAAATGTAATCAGATGATCTCAAAATCGCCACTGGTGTGTACATCTGAGTACCATGGCATGTATATAAATGTCCTTCACTTTTGAAACCCTAAGTACTACAAACTACAGTTGATTATGGGTCAGCAACAAAGGCACTGTCTTCAGAAGGTGAAATTGAAAACCTAGGAAGAGAACTTGAGTATCTTAATGTGTGTATGTGTGTGTGTGTGTGTGTGTGTGTGTGTGTGTATTTGCTTTGAGACAGGGTCTCACTTATGTAGCTCTGACTATCATGCCCAGATGGACAGAAAGTGTTTTGTGAAATCATTTCACTGTTAAAACAGTAAACTTTTTTAATATTTTAATTTTCATGTACATTTTTCTTTCATAGATGAATTATTGGAGAAATATTACATTTAAGCATCCCTATTTAATTCAATGAGTAAGTAAATTTAAAATATAGTAAGCCAGGTTTGCTAGCACATGTGTGCCTTTAGTCCCAACACTCAGTTGATGAAGACAGGAAAATTATGAGTTCAAGGCCAGCTTACTCTAGTGAGTCTCTGTCACCCCATATATGTGTATGTGTGTGTGTGTATGTATGTATACATATATGTATATATGCATATGTGTATATGTGTGTACATATGTATATGTTTAGATATATGTATATGCATCAATATATAGTACATAATAAACTCTTGAACATTCAGTTTTACTTTCTGAAGACTATGTGCACACATACACACACACACACACACACACACACACACACAGAGGGGTGGTGAGGGGTGGGGAGAGTTTGTTCTTTGATACGCCGAAACCTTATTAAAGGCACTACTCAAAAGTAGAAGATCTGCTGTCCAGAGATACAGAGACACATCTCAGAAGGCAGATCCTTGTCCTATTCTGTTATTGCATCCATGCTGTCATTCTTTCTTTCCAATCCAGTAGCTAAAACAATATGCTGGATACAGGAAGCTCTAATAACTTGTGTCAATTCAACTTATGGTTCCTCAACAAGAGTTCGCACAAGAGTTTGCTAAACCCCCTGTCTTAGTCAGCCCTCACCATGATAATTATCTGAAATAACTACCCCAGCTCAATGGTACAAAGCAAGTATCCCCTCACATGTTCAAAGCCTTGTGTGCTAACTGACACTCTTCTGAGCCCTGCTGTGTTCTGTGCTACTGGCTGTATTCAGAAGGGTTTAAATCCAGAGCACCAGCTCACACAGGCTTATCTCACATGTGCTTTTCTAGGCTAAGCTTCTGGGGTAAAGGGCTGAGACTTAGCAGGTCACGTCTTCCCATAAAGACTCACCATAGTAAAGACTACAAATCAAGCATGTAAAACTTGTACAGCTAATGGTTCACCATGTCTGCTAACACTCCACTGGTCAATAGGCCAGAATTGTACTTTGCTCATAGCAAGAGGGCAAGGCAAAAGAATATTTGACAATTAATGAATCTGTACCATCATACTCATTTTATTGAAGGTCTCAGAAACTCTCTAGCAAGGATAAGGGAATTTAGTCATCACGTTTGACATCATCATAATAATTGATTCTTATAGAAAACCATCAAATCTACAAAGAAATGAAATGCTGAGAAGCAGATCACTCTTTTATGAGGGAAATGTTGAGAAATGCACTATCTGATGAACAGGGAGCCTCTTTCATGTGCTCAAACCTGAAGTACACCTCAGAGTGCATGATAGCATGCAGGCCCTCATCTCTAAATCTTTAAACTGTTTGATCCACTCAGGGTCAAAATGCTGTTAGCTCTTACACAGAATAATTTTTCTAAGACTCTTATAATTTTTTTATTTTAAAAATTTAAGTATATGATACGTGCATATGATGTGTGAGTAATGTGTGTATATGTGTGTGTACATGATTGTGCATGTGAGTGTGAGCATGTGTGTGCCATAGCATGTGTGCAGAGGTCAGAGGACATTCTTGTGTGTTGGTCTTCACCCTCCACCTTGTTTGAGACAGGGTCCTTGTTGTTCACTGCATCGTACACCGGACTAGCTGGTCCACACATTTCGAGGGATTCTCCTGTCTCCACTTCCCATTTCACTGTGGGCATGCTGGGATTACAGTCATGTGTACCACATCAATCATTTTTACGTGTTTTCTGCAACCCCAAACCCCAGTCCTCATGTACGCATAGCAAGTACTCTATCCACAAGCCATCTCCCCAGCAACATTTTAATATTGACCTTTGATGGTGCTGTTTGTTCTGGAACTGATTCTGACACTTGCTTCTGCCCCCTCTTTTATACCGTCAGTGCATGTCTCAGCCACTCACTAATATGAAACATGAACTCAGACTGAGTTCCTTTACACAGTTTGGTTTGCATGCACTTAGATCCTTCACTTCTGAAAGACCAAGATAAAATCCTATACTCACCTTCATTATCACAAGTCTATTATTTTCTTTATAGTTTTAATGAATTAATGAATGAATGAATTTCTGAGGCAAGATCTTGCTATGCATTCCAGCCTAGCGTTTAGCTCTTAATCTTGCTGCCATGGCCTTTTGAATGCTGAGATTACAGGGATAGGGTATTATTCCCAGCTTAATTTGATTTATTTGAATATTTTAACTTTGCAAATTTTATATATTGCATTTTGAGCATATTCATCACCCCCCCTCCACTATCCCCTCCCAGATCTACACTCCAATTCCATGCCCACCCAACTTTGTCCTCATCTAAAAAGCTTTTAAGCCCACTGAGTTTCTTTAGTGCTTCCTATATATATTTAGGTATGTGGACATCCATGGAACTTGTATGTCTTAGCAAGGGTCACAGCCTTAAAGAAAACCAACCTTCCTGTTCCAACAGCTATTAATTAGTTGCCAGTAGCTCCTCAGTTAAGGATGGGATCTTGTGCTCACCTCCCCACTCCATGCTGGGATTTTATCTGGCTTGAGCATTCACAGGTCTTATCCATGCTGTTACAACCGCTGTGAATTCATATGTGCAGCTTCTGTATTTTGTCTGAAAATGTTGTTTCCCTGTCCTCCTCCACTGCCTCTGACTCTTACTGCGTTTCAGCCTCCTCTTCTGCAATGATCCCTGTGTCTTCAGGGAATGGGGTGTGATATAGATGTCCTGTTTAAGGCTGAGAATTCCACAGTTTCTAACTCTCTGCACATTAACCAGTTGTAAGTCTCTGTGTTAATCACCATAAACTGAAAAAAGAACCTTCTCTGATGAGCTTTGGGAGCTGGCAACCAATACAAATTGTAATCATTTATTGTGAATAAAATGTTTAGAAGTATCTGTACATTGGGAACTAGTTGGATCAGGCAGATTGACATATATAGTACCTCATGCCTTCATCAGGTTTTATGGTGAACATGCCCAAAATCTGCCCACTTGGCAATTTTCAAGGTTGTAATTCATTGTATTAACTGTAGTCACTATGTCACTACACACTAGAACACACTCTCGAACTTATTCCTCTAAGCTAAAACTGTATATCCTTAGAAAAGTATCTCCCCAGTTCCCCGTTTTCTATTCCACTCTGTGGCAGTCACCATCAAATTCTCTTCTTTTTGTGACTTTAGTGTCTCCCAATCACAGGCACTTTGTCATTGTCTGTCTTAGTTATTTTACTGAGCACAATATTCTCCAAGTTCATCCATATTTTCCCAAAGGACAGGGCTTCTTTCTTTTTCAAAGCTAATAGTACTTCTTTGGAAACAAACATATTTTCTACATCCAGTATTGGATTTATGCAATATCCTGACTATTGAGACTTGTACTACAGACATGGGTTGCGTGTCTGGTTTGACATACTGGTTTAGGTTCCTATGTACATACCCATGAATTGCTCTATCATTTAAAAGCTCTGTTTTCTGGGGTTTTGAGGATCCTCTAAACCAGCAGTTCTCAACATACAGGTCACAAACCCTTTCAGAGTCGCATATCAGATATCCTGCATCTCAGATATTTGCATTACAATTCATTACAGTAGCAAAATTACAGGTTTGAATTACCAACAAAATAATTTTATGATTGAGGGTTGGTCAACACAACATGAGGAACTGTATTAAAGGGCCACAGCATTAGGAAAGTTGAGAACCACTGCAAATGTTTTTCATAATTGTTGTACTGATTTACATTTTCACCAACAGTATACAAATGTTTCTGTGCATTCTCACTCACATATTTTATCTTTCATCATTTTCTGTATCTGCCTTTGTGTGTGTGTGTGTGTGTGTGTGTGTGCTAATCAGTACGTATGTACATGTTTATAGGTGCATATGGATGCCAGAAGGTCAGTGCCAGATGTCAGTACTCAGAATCCAATACCTTGGATTTTTGGCTTGGGAATTTTTCCAGATTTGGCTCGGTCACTCTTTCTTTAAACCAATGTATCCTTTGCCAATTTCATACTTGTAGGTACCACATTTTAGTCAAGGTTACCTACCCTTCCTTTTGAATCTCCCTCCCACCTCTACCAACTCTTTCTCTTCCAACCAAGCCCCTATCCCTCTTTTGCGTCTTTTTGCCTTATGTTTGTTTTGTGATCCATTGGGTTTAACCGGGGCCATCCCTGTGGACGTGGGTGTGGAGCTATCTACTGGAACATAAGGGACTCACCAGTAATTGTATCACTGAGGTCAATGCATTGTCCCCACAGCAACTGCAGACTGTTAATAGTTCCTCTGGGTGGGGCTGGACCACATGGACTGATCCCCCAACAATAACTGAATGTTTATGGGATTTCAGACCTCGTGAAGACAACCAGTTAATTGTAACTTACATGAGTTCATAAGTGTCACAACTTTGTCATAGCCATAAGACAACATTTCAAAATCCTCTCCCTATCGTCAGTATCTTGCATTCTTTCAGGATGTTCCCTGAGCCCTGGAGGCAGTGATATGATTGCCCTGTTTAAGGCTGAGTGTTCAACAGTCCCTTGTTTTCAGTATCTTGACTAGCCATGACTCTGTGCATTAACTGGTTTACGGTGCAAAGAGAAATTTCCTTGTTCAAGGCGGAGGGCAGCAATAGTCTATGGATATAGATATATTTAGGAGGCTATTTTAGAATATGCCCTTTTAGCAAAACAGAAGTAATAAGTTCATGCTTAGTGCTTGTGACTTCCACAGCAATGGCCATTTGACCAGGTCCCCAGTCAAATTAGATCTAATCAGAAATTTGTCATGCCATTATTGCAATTGTAAGCAAAGGTCCAAAGCTTAGGAAGACCACCATTGGCTTTTCTCTCCAAGCTGTTTGCACAGTGTCTTCCATCACTACTAAAAACTAGGCAAAAGTAGGAAGACTCCAGGTCAGTTCTAGCATGGCTTATCTGCATTCTCCAATTAGCAAAAAGGTCTTATCATCCATTTCTTGTGGGCAATCAAGCAGTGGTTATAACTTACATAGTTCAGGGAACCTCTGGGACCTTCCAGGGCAACAACTCCTAGGACCATATCCTGTATATGGCCTTGGAATTTTTAATAACCTACAACCTCTGGAATTAACATTATCCACCCACGTATGGTACCTCTGCCAAACTCTTTGATAATTGGGATTTTTTTTAAATTAGCTTATAAGGTAGTAGATTTCAATGTGGCTTCCTCATACATCCTTGGTTTTGGTTAACCATTCCCCATACTTTGTCTTGAGACAAAGTTTCTCACTACCCTGGATCTTACCTTACAGACAAGACTAGCTAGTCGGTGAGCCACAGGAATCTGCCTGTCTCTGCCTCTCCAATGCTGGTATGATAAGAATGTGCCACCACATCTGGTGTGTTAATGGTGGTGGTGGTTGATTGGTTGTTTTTCTGAGGACCCTGGGAATGCAGCTCAGGTTCCTCATGCTTGATCTTCCCGATAGTAGTTATTCCAATAGGTGAGGAGTGATATGTCATTAATTTTCATTTTCATTTTTTCTGACAATCAAGAATGTTGAAAATTTGTGGCCATTTATATGCCATACTTTCAGAAATGTCTTTTCTAACTATGTGCCCATTTTAACTGGGTTGTGTGGTTTGTTACCATTTACTTCTTAAGAGAGTTCCCTATGTGTTTTGGGTTTTAATTGTGCGTGAGATGTATTGGCTTATTCTATAGTTTGTTTCTTTGTTGATTGTTTTCTTGACTATGCAGGAACATTTTAGCTTGATATTATCCCATTTGCTTATTTTTGCTTTTGTTGGCTGTGTTTTGGATTTCATATCTGGACCACAAATACAGAGAATGTGTTAATGCAGAGAGGGGTAGATAACATTCCAAGTGAGCCCTGAACAAAGATTGCAAGGGATGGAGACACTTTACAGGAAATGGCTGAACTAACTAGAAATCTAGGCTGAGGTTAACTACTAAGTGATTGGCAAGAAGTACTGATTTCAGTAAATGGAATTAGAAGCCAGTTATGGTTGCACATGTCAATAATCCCCAGCAATTAGGAGGCTGAAGCATGAGGATTATGAGTTTGAGGTTAGTCTGCACTAAATGGTAAGTTCTAGACCATCCTAGAGCACATAATAAGACTTTGTTTCAAAAAAAAAAGTAAATAAAATAGAAATGCAATAACATTGGTGTGGGTTACAAGGAAATTAGCCCAAAGAGGAAGCATCTAATATTAGTGCAGTGACGAGTTTGCATAGAAGACTAGAAGCTATGTTTGGTCTATTGGGAATCAAAAATCACACTTGTGCCTGGTCTGATTTCTGAGGTTAGACTCTTTTCCCCAGCAGTATTTGTTAGCTACTGACTGTTGACACATAACCAGAGATGGTTTTTTCTGATGGCAGAGAATTGACAAGGAATGCATCTTAGACTTCATTATAAGGTTAGGAAACCCACTGTTGCTTATGATGTTTAATAATATAAGCCCTTAACTGTCCCATGGCAAAGGAATGGTTAAATAAACAATGATGAATTTTTACATTTCCAAACAAAACCTAATAAATTAATAAATATTATAAGTAATTGAACCCAGTCACAAATGTATGAATACTGTACGATTCCACTTACAAAACAGACAGACAAATCCACACAAACAAAACACAGACAGTGGTTTCCAGTGGCTGGGGGAAGGAAAGCATGAGAGTTAGTGTTTAAGGAGAGGCAAGTTTAGACTTGAACAAGTGAATAACCTCTGCAAATGGGTAGTGAAGGTTGCCCAGAAATGTGGACACATTTGTCATAATGTTATGTTTATTTAGCTACGACTGAAAATTTAAAGGACATTTTTAAAGAAACTGAAAACCACAGTCATTTTCCAACTCTAGAAGCTACGACCTTTACTGTCCCTTTTCCTTGATCTCTCCACACTTGGGAGGTGGTGGGGAGTGGTAGGGAGAGGTGTTAATGTTTTTGAGAAAAGGTCTCAAAT
>CABHPH010157754.1:2322-18982 GCA_902168325.1 Peromyscus nudipes
GAGAGAGAGAGAGAGAGAGAGAGAGAGAGAGAGAGAGAGAGAGAGAGAGATCATCATTCCCTGCTTTTCCCATGAAGCATAGTGTTTAAGGTGTCCCCTGTCAGGAACAATTTTACAGTATTGCTTTTTAGCCTGCTCTGCATCAATGTCTCCATAAGACACCCTTCTAACACCACTATAGACTTTCAATCCACCTGTATACTGTATATCTATTTTTATGTTGCAGCTCTTTGGAGGGCTGCAGATAATTGTCAGAACTGCAGTTTCTTTTCTTTTCTTTTCTTTTCTTTTTTTTTTTTTTACCTCCGGTGAGCACACATTTGCCCATTTTTAAAACACATGCACTGTAGCTATCTATTAAAATAGCGTTATAGCATATCCTTAAGTAAGGAGGCAGAACTGGTATAATAAAGCTTTCTTACTGAAAATTGGGATTATGTCCAGACCTCAGTTGTTACAACTTTACCACAGACTCCTCATGCTCCCTGTGAACCTCTTCCCTCATCAGAAGAATGGCATTCTGGTCTCCAGCCTCCGTTGGCTCTCCTCCTTAGTGTCAAATTTGAGCCTCTGGCTTTTCTTTTCACTGCTCATTTCCATAGCCCCTGAGCACTCATCTGGCACTAGTTAGTCCCGAGGCTAAGAAATTAATTCTGTTTGTGCTAAACTCAGCCCAGTAGACGAAAGGAGACAAGTGTAGGGATAAGAAGGATGCAGGGAATGTGGTTACCCAGAGAGAACTGTAGAATACTCTTAGCCCCACAGACTTCTCCAACCCAGGGCGTGTTGGTCGACTGCACCAATAATAGCTACAGATATAACTTAACATATAATCATAAACATACATAAAACATTGTGAGATTTTTCTTTAGTGATTATTTTTGTCACTGGATTGCATAGTGTGCTGGTGTAAATTTTGCAAATGCATGATGTTAAAAGATTGGACTCAACAGAACAGGGTTCCAAGCAAGACACAACACGAGTACCAGTCCTCCTTGGAACTCAAGTCACATGATTTGTGATTGCTTCAAGCTTCAATTAACGCATCTGCACAGTAGCATAATGATGATGACTAGTTTGTTTTTAATTTTGTTTTTAGCTTTAGTTATATGTATATGTTGGGTGTGGGTATGTGCACATGTGTGCAGGTGCCCACAGAGGACAGAAGAGGCTGTCAGCTTCTCTGGAGCTGGAGTCACAGGGAGTTGTGAGCTGCCTAGCATGGGTGCTGAGAACTGAACTTGGGTCCTCTACCAAAGCAATGCACACTCTTAACCACTGAGGGCATCTCTCCATCCCAAATATTGACTGGTTTTTCAATCCTCCCATGACTGGGTTTTCAAATGCCAAACTCAGATCAGAATGCAGTCAGAGGAAATGTTAAGTGGGATTTCATTGACCTTCTGAGTGCGACATAAACTAAGCAAGAAGACCTCTGGGAATTCTAATAGTGTTCCATGTCCAAGGGACACCATAGGTTTATGATGACATCAAAGTCAAAAATAAAGGTTTTACTGGGAACTTTTTTTTCTCTCTCTCCCCTTGAATAGTTCTAATGATATACACAGGAAATACATTATGACAAACCCTCTAACAATTTCTGCCTCAGTAATAAATGTTGCCTTCTAGTAGAGTAAGAACATCTGCTTAGTAATTGCGTGTAGCTTCTCTGCAGAGATGCCCAGGTGAGATAGATGGTGTGGGAGAAAGGTGGGGCTTGACTCCAGACTCGGTCCCTAACGTAACTGATAGAACTTCTCCAAGTCTGTTTCCTCACCCATAAAGGGAAATAGTAGTTCCTAGAGACCCTAGGGTTGGTTGTGGGGACTCAGTAACTAAACGCATGTTAACGTCTCAGCTCATGATCTGGTCCAGGATGAGCACTGGATTAAGTGTTAGATGAGAGTGGTAGTAGTGCCTTCGGTAACAGGGATGGGAATGGTGGCGATGGCGGCGATAAATGTGATAATGGTATCAGTGGCGATGGTGGTTGTGGTAGTGGTAACGGTACCCATGGTGGTGAAGGTGGTGATGATAGAGATGGTGATGATAATCATACCCACGGTGATGGAATGGAGATGGTGATGATAATGGGGCCATGCTGGTGGTAGTTATGAGGATGATGGTGACGATCATATTGATGAGAGTGATGATGATGGTGATGATGGTGATGATTGTGCAAATGATGGCGGCGGTGATAAGGATACTAATGCTTGCTGCTGGTGGTGGAGGAGGTGATGATGATGGTGATGATAGTGGTACCCATGGTAGTGGAGGTGATGATGATGATGGTGATAGTGGTGCCCTTCTGCTGGTAGAGGTGATGATGATGGTGGTTAATTATGTTGATGGTAGTGATTCTCATGATGGGAGTGATGATGGTAAGGATGATAGTGACGGTTAGTAAAACAACAGTGATAATTATACCGATGGTCGTGGTGGTGGTGGTGATGTTGCTGGTGGGGGTGGTCCTTATGCTGGTGGTGGTGATAATGGCACTCATAATGGTAGTGATGATGATAATGGTACCCATGGTGGTGATACTGGTGTCGGTGCTGATTATGCAGATGATCGTCCTGATTCTCCTGGTAATGGTGATGACAGTGATTTTGGTGACACAATGGGGTCAATTTCATTGATGGTGATGGTGGTAATAATTAATGATGCCCGTGCTGATCGTGACGGTGGTGATGTTGGCAGTGGTAGTGACGATGATGGGGGAAAACTGTAGTGTGAGGAAGGATGGTTGCATCGCAGTGATAGCCAAGATGCAATGGGTGGGGAAGATTATTTAAGTTTATTTGTGAAGAGCACAAACCCCACGTGGCACGGAGGCAGTCGAAGAAGCGGAGCTGTGTGGGGCCAACGGCCATTGTGCAGCATCTTGCCTCCTGTTCCGACTGCGATTTTGAATCTTGGTGAGCTCCTAGTGTCCACCTGGGAAGTGGAACAGACCTCCCATCATTACGGTCACAAGTGAAGGAAGTCCTGTCTGGGAAAGCAGTGATGTGAGGCTGGTCTGCTGAGGACTGGTTTTGCTTATGAGCAAGGGATTCAGTAAAGCAGCAAGCACCTCAACAGTCCGCTCTATGCTCTATTTCCTTCTTTTAATTGCTTATGGTGGCCCTGTCCCCTTATGAAGTCATCATGGTCAGGGAGGGGCTCACTGTCCTCGCCTTGACATTGCCCCCACCAATTCCAATATCCTAAACTGCCTCCTTCTGCCACTTCCGTTCAGGAAGCTGTCCCTTGATGGTTGCCTTCCCAAGGGTCTTCTCGATGGGGTCTCTGAACCTCCCTGCTTTCGGGACTGGCTCACTTGCTGGGCAATGTTTGGAAATGGATACTATTTATTTTATTGCACGTGCCTTATCTCTAGCAAATTTGAACTCTCTGAAGTTAAGAATTCTGTTATATTTATTTTTCTGAGTCCTGTCTCCTTTCTTTTACGACATCTGTTCTCTGCACACCCTCTCCAAATTCTTCACAATGTGAGCATGCAGGGAATATTCAGTAAATACAACTGTATTTATTTTTTTTCTCAATAAATTCTTCCTTTTCTCTCTTTTTCTAACCCACTTCCCATATCATGTGCTGTCAAATATACAGAAACAATAAGCTGTCCTGTTTATATATTTAGTGACCCTCTTGCAAAAATAAATGTGTTACAGGGTGAGGCTCCATGTGAGCCTTAGGACACATTGATTAGCTCAGTCCTGTCTGTGAATGAATGATGGCTTCTCTGTTTAAATAAATGTCCCCCAGCAAGCTCAGCCTCTTCACCCAAAGTTGCTCTGATTGGATACTGTCCCTCTGGCCATGCCGACTGAATGTGTGCTGTTCCCCGCCAAGCCGTGAATTGATGTAGTCAAGTTCAGAGCCCCATGCCATTGAGACCTGGGTGGCTCCCCTGTTGTCAACTGTGCCTCTCAGTTCAGCTGCTCCTTCTTGCCCATTCTTCCTTCCACTTCCATTTTCTTTCTCGTGTGTTCTTCAGTCACATGATCGGGCCCCTGGTGTAACTGATTGATGTCCGTGGATCCTCCACTCGCCCTTCATTGCCTGACTCTCCCAGCCCTTCTCAGAACCCCGCTGAAGGACAACATTCCTGGGTGGATGGGAGGAAGGGTGCTGAGGGGGGAGCTGAATTCTCCTTATTAGGTTTGTGTCTTTGTTCTCTCCTTCCTTCTGGTGCCCAGTTCAGGCCTGATGACGCTGTTGATCAAATCTGCTCATTTGGTCACTCACTTGATCAGTTTAACAAAATATCCTGTGTGCCAGATGGTATTCCGGGCCCCTGGGATCAAACTGATAGTGCCTTGCTCTCCAGGGGAGAAGCACTCACCACCTTGTTTTGCCATAACTTTTTTTAGACTTTGGACCTTGGACGAAGTCCACTTTCCATGGCTTATTAAATAGTCGGAATGACAGTTGTCACAGCATGCCGGAGAAGAGGGTTCCATGGTGCTGCAGCATGTGCATTTTATGATTTATAAAATAGTATTATGGCCCTCCACAGGTGTCCCATGTGATGAGCTCACTGTGTTCCCTAGGGGAACTGTGGGTGTCATAGACCACCAAAGCAAGACTAAGCTTTGTGGTTCAAGTTATTCAAGCTTGCCTGGCCTCAGTTTCCCTAGCCTGGTGGCTCTGATACTCAAGATCTAGACCCTGGGGCTTGGGAGATGACTCAGTAGGTAAAATACTTGTCAGGAAAACATCAGACCCCAAGGTTGGACCTTCAACATTCATAGAAAAAGCTGGGCATGGTTTGTACGTCTGCAGTCCCACTGCTGGGGAGGAGACAGAATCTGAGCTTCCAGCCAGCCAGTGAGATGAATCGGCGAGCTCCCTGCCTTACAAATAAGGTGGAGAGTGACAGAGAGACACACACCTGAGGTTGACCTCCAGTCTTCAGAGGCTATGAACACACGAGTGCCCCCACACACACACACATACCACACACATACATGCGAACACAAAGATCCAGCTTGTTTTCCTGAAGAGCTGTTGGTCTTGCGTAGCATAAAGCTGGCCAGGGCATCTGAGAAAGGCTGAGCTCCCATTTACCACATTGCAAATGTGTCTCCATGAGAACCTTGGCTGCCATCCGTGTGTCCGTCTGTGGGTGTTGTGCTGAGGCCTGAAGTTAAATTTAGATAAAAATCAGGGGCTAAAAATATCCCCAGCTTTCCTGACAGGTTGTATCCATCATCATGGGAGGACAAACAAGGATCTGGCTGCCTGGCGACAGGGAGTGGGCTATGGAGGGTGAGGTCAGGCTGCGGCTAGAATCTCACTGGCTAGAAAGGACAGAGGTTTCCTGGGAAGGCTGAGGCAGACCGTGGGAGGCTTCAGCATCAGCAAAGCACAAGGTAGAGAAAAAGGTAGCCAGACGGCTGAGTGATGCACCCGTGAGTTACTTCTAGAAGGTTCTTTTAGGGGATTCTGCTTAGAAGGAAATCCCGAACACCCTTTGCTGCTTCCTTAACAACCCACCTAAAAGAGTTTCTGTTGCCAAAAGGCACACTTTGTGTGTGTGTGTGTGTGTGTGTGTGTGTGTGTGTGTGTGTAGGTGTTTTTGTATGTTTTCATGTGTTTGTGTGCCCCTGTATGTGAGGGATTTACATGTGAGTGCATGTACATGGAGACCAGAAGTCAATGTATAATGTTTTCCTCAGCCATTCTCCATCATTATTGTTGTTGTTGACAGAATTTCTCACTAAACCAGATAGAGTGGCTGGTCGGTCAGTGAGCTCCAGGGATCCGCTTGTCTCTGCCTTCCCAGAGCTGAGGTTTACAGGCATGCACTGGCATGCCTCGCTGTTTACCTGGATTCTGGGCTTCTGAACTCTGATATTCATGCTTATACTACAAGCATTTGGCTGAATGGACTGTTTCCCCAGCCCCTAAAAGACACACTTTAATGGAGGGAATATGCAAAGATTGACTGGAGGGAGCCCCCTTGTTAGATACCGAGAATGACAGAATGGTGGCCCTGGGTTAGAATCTAGCTCTGCTCAGATGACTGGTGTTTTCTTGCCCTTCTGAGCCCAGGATGGTTCCCTATGACACTGAGGCAAAGTTGCTAATGTGACAGGTCCATAGTATCAGGGTGCTTTTCTGCACATGAAAATGTTCAGTGATTAACATGAGTGCTATGGTATTGTGAGCTCACCTCCACTCTGACCACACTAGTACCCTACTTCACCCACCCACAACTCTCCTACCAAACAAGGAGTGGCTGCAGCTGCCCCCAAGCATGCCGCTGTGGTCACTGAGATGAGGTCATGATTTGATTTCAGTCAAGCTGCCCCTGCTAACCCTATGACCTCTGTGAGGCTCATCTTTTCTGAGTCACTCTTCTCAGAAACAGCTAAAGCATAAGCTGTCTAAAGTCATTAAAAGAAGTACAGGAGGGGTAGGAAGATGGCTTGGCAGTTAGCAACTTCGGCTCTGCAGAGGACCTGGGTCCAGTTCCCAGAAGCTGCGTGGTGGCTTACAACCATCTGTAACTTTAGTTTCAGGGAATCTGACTCCCTCTTCTGGCCTCTGCAGGATCCTATACTCATGTGGTACACACAAAGTCACTTAGACACATATATACACATAAAAATCACTAAATATGTTAATTACATGAGAGCTGGCAAGATGGCTCAATGGGCAAACCAGAGCCAGAGGTCAGAAGAAGGCATCCAGTCCCTTCGAACTGGAGTTATGGTCAATTGTGAGCTACTATGTGGGTGCTGGGAATTGAACCCAAGTCCTCTGCAAGAACAAGTGGTCTTAACCACTGAACCATCTCTCCAGTTCCATAAAAATATTTTTAAAAATAGTAATTTCACGAGGTCACACAATCAAAGTAAGTCAGGGAGTTCTACACTGGCCTGGGCAATAGAGTAAGTGCCTTCAAACTTTCTAGCAGCGAAAGTAAGCTCACCATATGCCCTCAAACAAAGGATGAAGTTATGTCTTTTGCAAGAAAATGGAGATGCCATATTAAGTGAGTTAAGCCAATTGCAAGGAGACAAATGTATGTTTTTTCTCATTTGCAGTTCCTAGATTTTACATAGATATATAAAATCATCTATGTATATATGTATATATATGCACATATATGTATGTATATAAAGTGAGATAAGCGATATTCGAGATATGGTCTCATGTATCCCAGGCTGGCCTCAAACTCACTATGTAGCAACGATGTCTTTGAACTTCTGGTTCTCCTGCCTTCCCCTCCTGAGTGCTGGGGTGACAGGTGTGCATCACCACACTTGGCTTACATGGTTCTGGGAATGGAACCCAGAGCCTCGGTCACGCTAGACAATCACATCACACATTGAACTGTATCCCCAGACCGCTGCATAGAGTAAACTCTAATGTTGCACAGGCAAAATCCAGTTTGGGGCTCTATTTCATGGGGAGGCGCTGGGAAAGTTGGTTCACGAGTCTGAACTTCGGTTTCTTCTTCTGTGAAATGGGAATAATGTCAGTGTTCTAGGGTCTCTGTGAGGGTCGGATGGCACAGTTCATGCAAATCAATTGGCACCCAGTGCCTAAACCACTTCCTGCCGGCTCATGTTTCTGCCATCCACAGTTGTGTGCTGTCCTAGCTTCTTGTTTTATAAAACACTTTCTTGTGTGTGTGTTCTCTCTGCGGCTGCCATCACTGGCTCCTTGTTGCAAAGAGTGGGAGAGAGGCTAAGTTGGCGCCTACCTTCAAACGGACATCAGTGGACAGTAGACATTTGAATGACAGAGCCACGAGCCAGCTTCTCAGGCATCGCTGGCCACGAGGCCTTGGCGGCTTGCTCTCTCAGAGGGGCAGGCAGGTTGAATGCTTTCCCTGTACTTCCCTCAGTGGCCTTTGTCCAGCAAAGCTGTTTGTTTTCCCTTCCAGTTTTCTGCTAAGACATTTAAACCATGTTGATGGGTTTTCCTGAAGTGACAATGGCTATTTCCCCAGCCACCGAGGTACAGAAGGCGGTGTGTTAGGTCTGTGGTGCTGATGGAGGTCGGGCTGCATTGTCCTGGGCTCCTCCTGGCGTTGGGGAAAGAGCTCTGAGATCTCCAACTGGGACAGCCAAAAAGAATTTTGATGTGGTCACGTGAGCATTTGATTCCCATCTGAAGACATTTGGGTCTCCTGCAGCCAAAGTTGCTGGAGAGAAATGTAGCTTTACTTTTGACTTTGCACTTGGCAAGACTAGTCCTGTCTCCTCTGGCTCCAAGTTGGTGGATTCACTTTTGTGAAATTATTGTCTTGAAACCTACTTACTAAATGCCAGAACTTGCCAAGTGAGGCTCTCCAGGCACTAGGTGTGGAGAAGGCAGCAGAGGTTCTCCCTTCCTGGGATGGTCCCAAGGCCTGCCTGATCCCTAAGGTAGAGGGCAGGAGAAACCCTTTAGAAACTGAAGACATGTGCTCTGTTCTCTGCACAGTGTTCCTCAGTCATGGGAGCCAGGGGCATGCAAAGGTAGACTGGTTCTCAGGAAATACCGCAGGACGCCATTTCAGGACTGCCTGTAGAAAGGATGCCGGCCCCCTGCACATTGGCATTTACAGAGCGCTGGTCCTGAACTGTAGCACCACCCTCTACCTTCTTTACGCCATTGAGCTAGTTTTTGTCCCGTAGGCTTTTGCTTCTCCAGCTGTGCTAAGACATGATACAGATGTATTGTCAACATCCTCCAAGAACCTGACACGAATATGGAGTTAAACATGCCAAGGTTTTATTAGGGGAAACAGATGGTTAGAAGACCAATCAGACAGTAAGGCAAGCCTGTCCTCCATCAAAGGAGGGAGGGGTCATAGGTTGGTGGGAAGTATTCTCAGTCACCAAGGAGGGTCACCAAAGCCATCTAGGAGTCTTTTAGTCAAGTAAGCTTCCCGGGGAGTCCTGGGACTCCTGGGAATAGACTTGCCTCTGTACCCTACTGGGATCAGCATTGCCCCTGGGAACAGGCCGTGGGAAGTTCAGCCTGGTGCCAGCACTGCTGTAGCAATGGGTTTGAAGCAGCGCAGCTGGGGCTCTCGCCAGTCTCATGACCTGTAACCTGCGCTCTGCAAAGTGCATTCACTCTCATTAGGTACCACACATAGCCACACTGCAGGGTAGCTGTGAGGACCAGGGATGGCGCATCTTACTTGAAGGATGACACCTCTCTCTATGTGTGGACATGAGATAGAAAGAAATTCACCCAAGGGTGGGATCAGGAAGACCTGGATACGGAAAGGCCCCTGTTGAAGTCTTTCAAGCTATTTACTTAATTTAATCCACCGCAGAACCCAAGAAAGCTGGCTGCCTGGGATCAACACGTTAGAATGCAGTGTGCCTGGGTATGAACCATGCTTAAAGTCCTGTGACCTTATGTTCCAATTGCTGCCACAAAGGTAGACATCATCAATGCTGGGGGAAGTTTCTGTCTGCTGTGCTATGCTGAGCCCTTAGTGCTTATAATAGTGCCTGTATACAGAAGGTGCTCATGAGGTGTTCGCATGGCCCTTTGAACTTGGGGTCCAGTGTAGCTCCTCTAGATTCCATTTGAGAACCCCCTTCATCAGGCCTCTGTAGCAGCACTGGCTGTGTGGGAAGAGTGGAATGCTGGGGTGAAAAATACCCTTCCCCTCTTTTCTACCCACAAGAACTTGGCAGGAGTAGCCACTTGGGCATAGACGCCTTCTGGACAAAGATGCAGGATGTGTTGACGTAGCAGCCCAACCTGAGTGTGTGAGCTTCCTTTCTCTGTAGCTATGAGGCCTGGCTTCCAGATCAGGCATGTGTTCTGTGGGCGGGTCCAATTAGCCCAAAGTCCCCTTGTTAACTGTCCACACAAAAAAAAACGGTTACTGTGTCATGGAAGCAAGAATGGCTTGGGGATTCCAAACAGCTGCCTGCTGGCTTCCTGTTTGTGATGTGTAGCTCTTGGACATTAGCTTTCTCACCCTCAACATGCACTAATTAGGCTGAGCCTTTGTGTTTTTTTGGCCAGGAGCCTTGCCATGCTAGCACTTACAATTTTGGACAGGAAAAATGTGGCTTGGAGTGGCTGGCAGCTGGCACAATGCAGAAGGGCAGAGATGTCAGTGAGCATTCCCATGGCACCGGCACAGGCATTTCTGTTTTCTCAAGAGTCAGCTAGATGGAGATGTGAGTGGCGGTGGCTGTTGTGGAAGACACAAGGAGTTTATGGCTCACACTTCGCTCAAGCTGTTTCCCACTCTGTGAAGTCAACATTTGTATCGAATAGCCAAAGTGTGCCTCCCAAATTGTGTATAATACATGTGTATGTACATATTAATGTGTGTGCACATATGTGTAAAGACCTCTGGGTATCTTCTTCACTGTGTGTGTGTGTGTGTGTGTGTGTGTGTGAGAGAGAGAGAGAGAGTGAGAGAGAGAGAGAGAAAGAGAGAGAGAGAGAGAGAGAGAGAGAGAGAGAGAGAGAGAGAGAGAGAGAGAGAGACAGAGAACCCAGAGTTCTCAGTTTGGTTTGGCTAGGCTGGCCAGCAAGACCCAGGGATCCTCCTGTCTCTACCTGGGATTACAGGGCATACTGTGGGCCTGGGTTTTTTGCATGGGTTCTGAAAGTGGGTCCCAGTGAGCTAGACGCCTGCTTGTTACTGTCTGTGCAGCCGTTAACATTTCACTTAGCTCTGGGGATGGAACTCATGTGTCTCATGCTTGTTCAGGAAGCCCTTTCCTGACTGAACCATCTCCCTCATCTCCTCAGACACCCAGTTTTTAAGATAGCATCAAGCAGACAGGAAATGTTTCTTAGCCAATGCTTGCTAGAGAAATGTTGAGTTTAGTGGACAAGATAACACAAAAGAAGCTTGCGGCTCCGCCTCTCCCTCCCTCCTGCCTTTTATGCTTTATCCTCAAATAGCATGCATCCACTGTGACTCTTACGCCAAATATGTGGATTCAGAGATTCATAAGATGCGACCTCTGTACTCCAGAAATGCGCTGTCCCGAAGCCCAGTGCTTTAGTCCCAAGTTGAATCTTAAAGGGGCTGTCGGTCAGAGTTAGAAGTGACATGGAAGACAGACGGCATGATAAGATACACGCAGCAAACAGGAAACAGGCACAGTGTATCGACCACTGTAACCACTGTAAACTGGGACCCAGTTAGGTCGCACGAGCAGTCAAGAGCATATTCATGTGGGCCATTTTTCTTTATGACACATAGCCCCAAACAGGGAATTCTTTCCTGCTCACAAAAGAAGCAGAATTTAAGACTTCTTCACATTTCCAGCCTGAAAAGCAGCACTTGGCTACTCCAGAACCCTTTCTCTTTTCTCGAAGGTAAACATCTAGAAGGTAAACAAAGCCAAGGTCAGAGGAGAGGTTAGGGGTGAAGGGCAAGACTGCCTGTGAGTCCGCCATGACATATTGCCAGATGCTTACTAAATATCCCTATAATATCAGTAACTTTCACTTTTACTGTGAATTTTACCACCCACTGGTTATTTTTCTCATGCCCCAGTTCTCAGGGCAGCTGATATAAGGCTGTTACCTGGGATCCACAGAGAGTATCCCCCAGGGCCAAACGATACCATACTTGGCATTGCCCAGGGCTATGGCCCAAGGCTGGCTCAACAAGGCAGGTGGCTCAGCATGCCAGTGTCTGACCCAAGCCCAGGGCAGCAGCAGCTCCCGCATTGGCTCACAGCATTACGGCCTTGGTGTCATCTGGATTTGTTATAAGATAGATTTGTGACCTTCTCTGTTCTGAGAACTGTCAGCAGAGATGGGAGGAGGAAAAGGCACATCCTTCATGGAAGCCATACCATCCATCTGGGACAAAGCGGGAAGATGTTACGAAGTTGCTTTTTGAAGCTGGGCAATCAGAAATAGAATGTGGCCGAGTGACAGACTGGAACAGATGGGCCCGGGCTGGGCCAGATTTCAGAAAGGCCCTGCTTCCCAAGCAGAATTACTGGAGTTCAGGTCCTGGGCGGGTGAGCGCACTCTTGGCACGCAGCAGTCCTGTGTGACTTGGGCTGCACTCATCTGTGAAACACGTTGGATCTGAAAAATGAGTCTTGGACCCTGGGCTGTGTTCCCATCAGAATCATCTTTTATTAATTATATGAGACAGTACATGTGACATGGTCAGAATAATGCCTGACGTATAGCTCACGCTCCAGAGGCATGCATGTGCAGGCCAGCACCAGCATCTTCTTTTGGGTGGTGTCTCTTTGCTTAAACCAGAGCTGTCAGTTTGAGAAGCAGTGTTCCGGAGAAGCAGGCCTGCCTACTGGAAGACTGAACTATATATGTAGTCCTAGGAGAAACTCTGATTTCTGTCTGTTTTTATAGACTCTTCACTCCTTAGAATCCTCACTAAAATTAGACTGCTGTGAAAAGAGGCTAACTGTTACATTTCTAGAAGTTGTGCTTTCTAGGTAGAGGATATAACTCACTTGGTAAAATGTGTGCCTGACATGCAGAAAGCCCTGGGCTTGATCATACACAGAAAAAAAAGAAAAAAGTGCATGGCTATAACCCCAGCACATAGGTGGATTCAGATGACCAGAAACTCAGGGTCATCCTGAGTTGGCTATATATCAGTTTTGAGGCTAGCCTTTGATACATGAGATTCTGTCTCATAAAAGGGGCAAGTCTTCCAGAATGGGGGCAGAAATGTAGCTCGGTTGGTGAAGTATGTACTGAGCATACGTAGGTTCCATCCTGGGTTCCATCCCCAGCACCACATAAACTAGGTGTAATGGTACACACCTTTATCCCAGCACCTAAGAGATAACTTTAGAAGGATCAGAAGGTCAAGGCCATCCTCGACTACAAGTAAGATAGAAGATATCTTTTGAAATCCTAGGTTAAGCCAGGCATGGTGGTACATGCCTTTAATCCCAGCACTGGGAGGCAGAGACAGGCAGATCTCTGAGTTCGAGGCCAGAGTGCTCTACAGAGCAAGTTCCAGGACAGTCAGAGCTACACAGAGAAACCCTGACTTGAAACATGCCTCCCCCTAAAAAATCCTAGGGTAACAAACAGATTAAATACAGGATTAGAATTACCTTTTGAGAGGAGATCTGATTTGAGGCTTAGAGGAAAACAATGCAGCTCCTGATGGGTGATGTTTGTCAGGAGTGTGGGAGAAGGGTGTGGGGCACGCTGCCATATTCCTACCATCTCTACCCTTCCCAGGGACTTCTAAGCCCAGCAGTCTTGGTGAGATGGAGTCCAAGTCTCTTTTGGAGACTGCCATTCTGGCGAGCAGCTGAGATCTGAGCAGCTGTGTATCGTGCTGCGCTTATTTCTGGTTCCTGGCTGTTTATCTTTTAACAAGGGGTCAAGTGATGAAGGCTCTTCCACATCTGCAGGGAGCCTCCCACAGAATGAGGATGTGTAAAATAAAGCCACAAAATCAAAGTCTAAGCAATGCTGGATGTGGTTTCGCACTCACAGCCATCTCCTTGTAAAGGAGTATTAGGGCCAGTTATAGAGACAGAATGTGGACAGGGTTTCACACTCACAGCCAGCTTCTTGTAAAGGGATGTATGGGTTAGCTGTAGAGACAGAATGTAGAAAACCGCATCCAAAGAGCTGGACTCTGGCAAAGCACAGCAAGCAACAAAATCTTCATACTGAAAGTCACTTTGGTGGACAGTTTTGGCATTTGAATCCAGAGGGGAAGTGGGGATGAAGCAATGGTTTCTATACCCTGCTCCTCCAGCCCGTGAGAGGCCTCTACGTGCTCTCTCTCCTCTTCCAGAGGCACAAGCCTCTAGAATGTATTTAATCATTTAAGTAATTTAGGACAATTATTTTTCAACTTTCAAAAAAATTATTGTGTGTGTGCATGGGTAGGTATTCATGTTCACATGTATGGTGCGCATGCATGCATGCGTGCATACATGTGTGGAGGCCTGTGGTCAACCTTAAGTGTTGTTCTTTAGGAGCCATCCACATTGATTTTTGAGACAGGTCCTCCCACTGGTACTAAGGGAGGTTGATGAGGTTAGATTGGCTGGCTGGGAAGCCGCCGGGATCCACCTGTCTCTGCCTCCCCAGAACTGGAATTATAAGAATGTTCCATCATACTCAGCTTTTTACATGGGTGCTAGGGTTCCAGCCCATCCTCACGCTCACATGGCAGATGCTTACCAACCAAGTCATCACCCCAACTCCAACTTTTAAAGCTGAGGTTGATTTTTATGACTTTGTTCTGAGTGACAAATGTCTTACAGAAGTGACAAGGAATTAAGAGGTAGATTACAAATACCTTCTATTGGAAGTTTATAGTACCTTGTTAGATCCAAAATTTCATTTCTATTTAAACATAAAGAAACAGCTGGGTGTGGTGGCGTACTCCTTTAGTTCCAGCACTTGGGAGGCAGACAGGTAAATCTCTGTGAGTTCAAGGCCAACCTGGTCTATACTTCCAGGGCTACCGTAGTGAGATCCTGTCTCAAAAAAGCAAAACAAGAAAAAAAAATTAAATCTAAGTTATTAAAAAGATAAAATTTCTCACTAATAATATATAAAGCATGGAATTTTCTACTTTATCATTTTGACCTTTAAAGAAAGGGAAGTGGTCATTTGGGCACAACTGTTTATTATGAAGTTGAAGGCAGGTAGTCTAAACAGTTGATGTTAGCACTGGTCATCAATTACAGTCTTCTTTCAAGTACCACAGGTACAAAGAACAATGGCAACTGATTCATTAGACATTCTTTTGACTTTAGTGCGTGTGTGTGTGTGTGTGTGTATGTGTGTGTGTGTGTGTGTGTGTGTGTCTGTACACAAGTAGTTTGCTTTCGTGGAGAGTGCAAGATCTTGGGAGAATGGGAGAGTAAGGAGGAAGTCTATTGTGATCACTGAGGTCCTGGGCTAGCCGGAAGGAAGCTATCATGTGGATGTGTCCTCAGCCACTTCCCTATTTCCATGCCGACAATCAACTAAGAAAGTAAAGTGGCAAGTTTCCAGCCCAAGAGAGACTCATGGGAAGTGATAGGAGCTGCAAATGCCACACAAGTGCTGGACAGTCTGGTGCCCCAGACTGATGGCCCAGAGAACAGGTGTCTGCCTGACAACCCAGGTGGATTCAGAATGGAGCCAGATGTAGTAACCCTGGGGAAAGCTGCAGGGGACAGTAAGCAGGGGAGCCTAAGGTGGCTGGAAGAAACCTACCCTGGGGCGCAGCAGTGTGCCCTGTCCCCCACCCCCACCCCCTAGAAAAAGTGCTTCACAAGAATCAACTGGTTAGCTATAAGAAGCCATTCTAAACTGAAACTGGCTAAACTGGCCTGGTGAATAGCCAAGAGGTTTCCAGGCAGGGCTGGGGTGAGAGAGCGCAAGCCACTCCGCCTGGCAAACCATCCTGCCTGGGCCCTGTTTGCTGCCCAGTCTTCACTGAGCTTTGCACGGCTCCCAGAACCTTGGCTGGAAGGAAAGGCCCTCAGCCAGGCTGGCAGATGCTCCTCTGTGGGCACACACAGGCAAGGCTTTTGGCTACTCTAGATGGTCCTGATAGAGAGTTGAGGTCTCAGGATGCATTCTGGACTGGAGGGTGAGGGAATGGTTGGGGGACCCCGTGTGACAGAGGCAGAATGGCTTCAAATCAATGACTGGTTGGAAGGTGACATGGACTCCGCTCTGGGCTCTCATTTCCTAATAGGTAGCTAGAAACTGTGGGCTTGTTTCTAGATGTCCCCCTGCTTCAGTGTCTTCCCCATATAAACTGGTACCGACAACTTCTTTAAAGGAGTATAAGAATTAGACAGAAAAATCGGTTTCAAGCAGCCAGGAGCAGCCAGCAGAGGAGTCTTCTCAATGGGACCTCCCTTCCCCATTCAGTTGTTAAACTGTCCTGTGCTCAAAAACTCCCTTTTTTGTATTCCCCAACAACTGTATTCAAAGAATGTTTTAAAATTATTTATTTTTGTTTTATGATAATGCGTATTTTGCAGGCAAGTATGTCTTTGTACCACTTATGTGCCCAGTGCTCGAGGAGGCTAGAAGAGGTCATTGGATCTCCTGGAACTGGAGTTATAGATGGTTGTGAGCTGCCCTGTGATGTTGGGAACCAAACCCTGATCCTCTGCTGCAAACAGCCATTGCTCTTAACCACTGAGACATCTCTCCAGCCCCTACCTCCTTTAAAAGATTTATTTTACTTTTGAAATTTTATATTTTTATTAGCACATATTGTGTGTATTTGTTGGGTACAATGTGATGCTTCAGTATACACATGGTGTATTGCGATCAAGCCAGGATAATTAGAACAAACATTTATCATTTCCTTGTGATGAGAATATTCAGTAACCCATCTTCCAGCTAATTTAGAACACCCCATGTCTGCTTGTAACTGTGGTCACTCCCTAGTGCCACTATCCAAACCTTGAACTCTGAGTCCTAGAGTTGCCCTAATTAGCTTTGTGGCTTAGAGCCCGTTCCATCATCTTGGCTGTCCCTGAAGTGAAGGACTTCCTGGGTGATGGCTCAATTACCCCTACTCTGCCCTTTCTGCTGGCCGGTCCTTGACAATACAGGAGAATTGGGAAGTAAAAAGTCTGCTTGCATATTTCATGAGAAATACTCCCTGGCCCTGGAGTAAGCCACCTTCAGATACAAGGGAGTTTCACATCTCAGGGTATACACTTGCATGGAGCCTCCACCTTCAGATACA
>CABHPH010157754.1:19477-43479 GCA_902168325.1 Peromyscus nudipes
CAGCTCACACCAGAGAGCCAGAACTGAGGACCAGAGGCTGGAGGGACGGTCCAGCTCACACTAGAGAGCCAGAACTGAAGACCAGAGGCTGGAAGGAACCAGTGTCCAAGTTCTGGGGTGTTATTGAAGAGTTGCCTGTCGAGTGACATTGGCAGAAAATATGTGGAAGAGCCAACTGCCCCCCCTCATGGCAGGGTTCTGGTTTGCTTCTCTGTTGCTGTGTTCCCTGTTTTAGTCAAAACACTGACCAAAATCAACCTGGAGAGGAAAGGGTCTATTTGGCTTCTACTTCCAGGTCACAGTCCATCATGGAGGGAAGTCAGGTCAGGAACTCAATCAGGAACTGAAGTGGGAAACATGGAGGAATAATACTTAGCTGTTCATTCATTAGCTTGTTTTCTCTCAGGTGCATGCTCACCCCTGACCTACCTGCC
Organism: Peromyscus nudipes; assembly: GCA_902168325.1. Taxonomy (NCBI): domain Eukaryota; kingdom Metazoa; phylum Chordata; class Mammalia; order Rodentia; family Cricetidae; genus Peromyscus; species Peromyscus nudipes. Next base: position 19,912 of record CABHPH010157754.1, read on the forward strand.
TATGGATAGTGCTACCCGTAGGCTGGGCCCTCCATCAATCATCAATCAAAACAGTTTCTCACAGACATGGCCACAAGCCAGTCTGATCTGGGTAATTCTTCAATTGAGGGTCCCTTCTTCCCAGGTGACTCTAGGTTGTATTAAGTTGTCAACAAAAACTAACCAGCAGACCAACAAGGGAACAGAAAAGGGGGGCCTGGGGCCCCAAACCCCCTTTAAGAGCATGTCTCTCAATAGTGTAAGGGCCTTGCAAAGGCTGCACCACTTAAAGGGTTCACCCACCACCCTTTGCCCCATCTTCCCGGGCCTTTGAGGTAGCTTTGGCTCCAAACTGCAGCAGCTTCTGTCTGTGAAATGGGAATCATAAACAACCTACCTCACAGGGGTGGGCATGATGAGCATATTACATGCAAGCATGCAGAAGGCTTACAAGTGCTTGAACTTAAGTAGTGTTGAGGTGGATCTGATTTCCCAGGCTCCGGTTCAGCGTTTGGAGCCTAGCGCTTCGTCAACACGCTGTGTATCGTGTCTCTGACTGGACTCCACACTTGCTACGCTGCTTGTGCTGTGGGAGGTTGGGTTCACTCTTGGGCCGCTTATCCCTGCTTCATAGACTAAGACTCTGCGGCTCAGAGAGGGTAGGTGACTGAAGGGCATGTTAAAGGCCTGAAGTGGCAGAAGCCTGGGAGGTCTGCATGGGAACTTGAACTGGACAGGCTAGTGTGTCAACCTCCTTGTAACTGGGCTTCCGGTCTCTCCAATCAAGCTCTGAGGGTTGATTGCGTTCCTGCCCTTGGAGAGCCCTAGCTATAGTGGTCTCCCACTGCCCAGGCCAGCCTTAATGTGCTTCTGGAGATTTGTCAGAGCAGCACCCAGGCATTCTCTTGTGCTGTAGGGCAGGGGAGTCTACACTGGTCTCCAGAGTGTGTAGGTAGGTGTACAGTAGTGGCCTCACCATTACTAGTGTGTAGCATTCACTCTCGTGTTATTTTGTTCCTTCTCTCTCTTCTCTCCTTCCTCCTCTCCTCTCTTCCCCTTGCTTCCTCCCTCCTCTCCTTCCTTCATCTTCCCCTCCCTTCTGTTGTTCTTCCTTTCTCTCCTCTCCTCTCTCCCTTCCTTCTCTCCTCTTTTACCTCTTGCCTCCCTCTGTCTTCCTCCTTCTAGCCTTCTTTCCCCTCTCTTCCTTCCTTATCTCTTTTCTTTCATCTTCCTTTCCTTTTTGTTCACTTCCATGTAATAGAGTTTTACTAGATTTCTTCTAGAATTAATGACTTTAGTGTCCCAATCTTTTCCTAATGTACCTTCAGCATAAAGAATGCAGACAGTATAGTTGAAAGCCCTAAGCCCTTACGTGCATTCATCTGTGTCCTCTTTGACACGTAGCCCACACTGTAAGTCTTTCTTTAATTGTGTCTTGCCATCCGCACTAATGTAGGTCTAATAGCTAATTGTGTGGAAGTTTCTCTGGGCTCAGGTATGGGTATCATTGCATACTTGGGGAAATGGAAGCACCAAGTTGTGTCATGAGCATTCAGTAAGGTTTCTTGTGATCACCCCCTTGGATGCTGTGGTGCTATACATCCTAGATCTATTAAATGAGGGCCAGTGAGATGGATCAGCCAGTAAAGGTGTCTGCCACTAAGTCTCACAACCTGAATTCAGTCCCAGAATCCACACAGTGGAAGGAAAGAACTGATTCCCAACAGTTGTACTTTCGTACATACTTGTGACACACACACACACACACACACACACACATATATAAAATGTTAAAATAAATTTTAATGTCTACTTGGGGCTAGAGAGATATCATCAGTTGAGAACACTTGCTGCTTTTGTAGATGACCCAGGTCCAGTTCTCAGCACTCACTTGGCTTCTAATAACCACCTATAACTCCAGTTCCAGGGGGTCTGGTACCCTTTTCTGGCCTCCAAAGGCACCAGTCATGCATGTGGTATGCACACACACACACACACACACACACACACACACACACAATATATATATATATATATATGCATATATACATACATATACATATATATGTATATACACACATACATATACAGGTAAAGACTTATATACATAAAATAAAACTTAAAAAATATGCAGGTATCTAAGGAATGCTGAGAACAGGAGAAATAATCTTCCCTTGGGAAGAGCCCTTTATTTGGTTATTTAATATTAGTTGGTAATTAGTTTGAAATTACAAATACACAAGTAGCATTAAAGAGACCAGGCATGTTGTGTTTATATATTTATGTGTGTGTGTATGTGTGTGTATGTGTATGATATGTGAGATATATATATATATATGTGTGTGTATATATGTGTGTGTGTGATAGGTGACATATATATGTGTGTGTATGTGTATGATATGTGACATATATATATATTAAAAAAGAGGATAGGAGTTTGAGGGGAAGGGACATGAGAGGGGTTGGAGGAAGCAAAGGGAAGGAGGAAATGATGAAATTATATTTTTATTTCAAAAAGAAAAAAAGTAAAATAAAAAGGTCTACTTAATGAACATGGCCTTTACCTCTCAGGGTCTTGTGCCATGGGAGACATTAGCGTCATTTCCTAGGGTCTAACTCGTGAGACTTGCTGGGGTAGTGATGGGCTTCAGGTGTGGCGGTGGGAAAGCAAGCGAGGAATTCCAACTACATGTGTGATCATGAGGGAGAAGCCTCTGGAAAAGTGTGCAGGCCGAACGTGAAGTATCCAAGGAGAAAAGGTAAAACAGAAGTGATATTTAAGGGTTCTTTATCTTTATCCTGGATCTTTCTTCAGTCTAGCCGTAGTCTGTGACACTGGCTGCAGTCACACCGGGGATTTCTTATGTCTGCATAAGCTACTTTTCTGTGTGTTTGTTTGTTTGTGCATGGGGGTGGGGTGGGGGTGTCTGACTGACTGTAAGGAGTTGTGCACTAGCGGTCTTGGGGATTGGAGTAAAAATAGAAAGGGCATTTCCAAGCACCTTGAGAGAAGAGATAGGAGACTGAAGCATTTCATTAGAAAAAGTGCTCACACACACACACACACACACACACACACACACACAGAGAGAGAGAGAGAGAGAGAGAGAGAGAGAGTGAATTCTAATAGTGTATAGCTCTTTCTAGTTTTAGCTCTTTTTTTGTTTGTTTTTGGTTTTTTCGAAATAGGGTTTCTCCATGTAACAGCCCTGGCTGTCCTGGAACTCGCTCCGTAGACCAGGCTAGCCTCAAACTCACAGAGATCCTCCTGCCTCTGCCTCCCAAATGCTAGGATTAAAGGCATGCACAACCCCTGCCTTACTTTAGCTCTTCTTTAAAAAAAAATCTTTGTGGTAGTTATATGCATGGGTGCACACATATGTGTGCCTACTTACATGGGCACAAATGGAGGTCAGAGCTTGATGCCAAAATGTCTTCCTCAATTGTTTCTCCACATTATGTTTTGAGACAGGGTCTCCCTGAACCTGAACATGGCACTCACTGTTTGAGCTAGCTCGGCTGGCCAGTGGGTCCTTGGCGTTTGCCTGTCTTCACCCTCAGCACTGTGGTTACACATGCATGTCAGCTTGCTTGGCTGGCTTTTCACGTGAGTGCCAGGCATCAGGACTGAGGGCCTCATGCTCCCAAAGCAGACACTTTGCCCACAGAGCCATCTCCCTTGGGCCTCCTTTTGTCTTTGATAAGTTTACCGCCTTGTCCAGTCACCCTGAACATTTCCCACACCCTTCCCTGGGTAGATTCCCTCTTATCGCCAGGCCTGCCTCCCATGTGAATGCCACCCTCTTGCCACTGGGGATCTGGCAGTCTGCTTGTTTGGCTCTGTGAATACATTCAACATGTGTAAATAGATTTGTTGAAGCCTTTCTGGGTTACTTGACTGGTATTTTTAGTATCTCGTTAATTACCCTTTCCTTAATGGGGTCTGTGCTGATTTTCCTGTGACTGAGATAGGTGCAGGGGCTGCCATGGTGTTTTTACATACCCATGCTGCCTCTTGTATAGTAGATGGTCAGTAGTCAAGGGCAGCTTTTACATTTAAGCTAATTAAGATTAAACAGGGGTGCTGTGTATAGCTCAGTTGGTCTACCCTTGCCTAGCATTCACAAGCCCTGGGTTTAGTCCTTAGTGGTGTGCAGTTGTAATCCCAGTGCTTGGGTTGGAGGCAGGAGAATCAAGGCCATCTTTGGCTACACAGTGAGCTGGAGGCCAGCCTGAGCTGCACAAGAATTGTCTCAAAAAACAAAAATAAAAATAAATAAAATCTAGAGCTAGGAGTGTGGTTTGGTAGTCAATCATTTACTTAGTGTGTACACAGCCCTGATTTCAATCCCTAGACCTGCAAACATAAACGAATGAGTTAACTTAGAGTTTTTAGTCAGTTGTGCTAGGAGGGCCCGAGTTCTAACGCCCTGTGTCTACATAAAAAGCTTCACGTGGCCGTGCACACTTTTAATCCCAGTACTGGAGAGGTGGGGACCAGTGAGTGCTCAGTGGCCAGCCTAGCCTAATTGATGAGCCCCAGGCAAGTGTCTTCAAAAACCAAAGGGACAGACACCCTGAGGCATAATGCCAGAAGTTGACCTCTGGCATGCATAGACACTCACATATGTTTGAGTATACCCCCACCCCCTCCAGTTCACCCCCCCATACACACACAAAAGGAAGGATGCTGGAGGAAGGAAGGAAGAGATGAATGTTATCACTCCTGCTAAGCCAAGCATTTAGAAACTTTGTTTTTCAGATCATCCTTGGTGTCTTAGGGTTTCTATTTCTGTGAGGAGACACTGTGACCACAGCAACTCTTATAAAGGAAACCATTTAATTGGGTGGCTTACAGTTTCAGAGGTTTAGTCCATTATCATCATGGTGGGACAAAGTGGTGTACAGGCAGACATGGTGCTGGAGAAGGAGCTGAGAGTTCTATATCTTGATCTGCAGGCAACAGGAAGTGAACTGTGCCACACTGAGCATAGCTTGAGCATAGGGGACCTCAAAGCCCATCCCCACAGTGACACACTTCCTCCAACAAGGCCACAACTCCTAATAGTGCCACTCCCTATGAGCTTATGGGGGCCAATTACATTCCAAGTGCCATACTTGGTGTCTCAGTTTCTTCTCTGTTGCTATGATTTAAAAAACAAAACAAACAAACAAACAAACAAAAAAACCACAGAAGAGAAAGAATTTAATTGACTCACAGTTCCAGGTTACAGTCTCTCACTGTCTGGAACTTGAAGCAGCTGGTCACATTCCATCCACAGTCAAGAGCACAGAGCAGTGGGCTCCTACATGCTGGCTGCTGCTCAGGTGGCTCTCTTCCCAGCCCATGAAATGGTACTAGCAGCTCATATTCAGGGTGAGTCTTCCCACTTCAAGTAACCCAACTAAGAAAACCCCTCCCATGCATGCCCATAGGCCAACCTGATGTAGATAACCCCTCATTGAGACTCTCTTCCCACCCTGTGCAAGCTAAACATCAGCACTTATGAAGTCAATTCCAGGCTGTCTTTTCAGTTCCCCAGAACCCACCCTGGGACTAGGGCATCCTCCTTGACATCAGCGTTCAACTATATGGAACTGTCATTCAGATACACATTCTGGGCCTGCAATGTGAGGGGGTCCGCAGGTAAAGGCACTTGTCACTGAGCCTTCTGGCTGGAGTTCTATTGCTGGGGCCCAATTCCTGGTGGAAGGAGAGAACTGACTCCTTCAAGTTATCCTCTGACCTCCACATGAATGCTTTGATGTATACAGACACACACACACACACACACAAACACACACACACACATATACACTCACCATAAATAAAATAAATGAATGTGGGGGGGGCGGGGAGATGAACTTCTATTCAGTAGGTCTGAGACTCAGCATTTTGATGAACTGCTATTTCTCTGCCCCAAGACCACACCAGCAGGTCCTGGATGTCTGAGAATGGGATTGGTGTGGGTTTGGACTGGGATAGGCCATCTTAAAGGCCACAGGGGCTTTGTAACTACGGTGGAGACTCTAGTATTGGCCAACGTGCAGCTGGTGCTGGGAGGTGGAGAGCGGCAGGACTGGGGTATGGTCCGCTTCTCCTTCTCCAGAGTGCAGGGTTCCGGTCCATTAATTTTAACGTAATGCAAATCGGTTTATGGAAGTGCTGACATGCTGCTCTTAAAAAAAAAAAAAAAAAAAGAACTGTAGTAGTATGGTAATTAAATCTCCATCTATATTTTATTCTAGCACATTTCAAGTGACTCCTTGCCCAGTGGTGTGATAGAGCTCCAGCCCTGTAATTATATAAACTGTAAATTTTAAAGGGGGGGTTTATGATGCCAAAATACAAGGTGGGGGACATTAACTTAAGCTTCATTATTTTAAACAAAATCCAGTTTTAGCCTTGATTTTCACCACAAGAATGTAGTCACTAAAAATACCCCTAAGTCCTGCTTTCCAGGAGATGAAATGAGGGAATGTTGGTGTCTGTCTCTTGTGGATACCTTGGCTTTGAAGGGCATGTTGGTGGTGGGGAGCCAGCCACCCTAGAACCCAGGTGGTCATTCCTTTATGGAATAGGAGCAAGCTGGGAGTCAAAGCTCTGAGTTCTGTTCTGGGGCCACCAGGAACTGCCTGACTGATTTCCCTTCTGGGTCTTTGGCATATTGAGAGCCCAGTGTTAGAATTTCTAAAAATGAGCGTAAGTTGGTATGTTTGGTTTTGAGACAGGGCTAGCCTTACGCTCACTGTGTAGCTGAGGATGACCTAGAACTTCTGATCTTCTTGCCTCTCCCTCCCTATTGCTGGAATTTTGGGTGTGTGCCTCTACCCCCAGTTCATGAGGTTCTAGGCATGAGCCCCAAAGCAGTGTACCTTCCAGGCAAGCACTCTGCCCACTGTGCCGTATTCTTGCCCCTCGAGTGAAAACACAGAGTTCTTCTTTTTCTCCCGTCATTCTTCAAGACAACAACAACAACCTACACAATCTACCCAATAGAGCCCCTTGAATGAAAACTCCAAAGCTGGTTTTCGTTAAGTTCTAGGAAACCTGGCTAGACGGAGTAGCCAGCAAGCCTGAGGTATCCTTGGAAGTTTAGAAGCAAGGCACAGAAGAGAAAGAGGGGAGGAAGGAGAGGTAGAAAATCCAGAGCTGGTGACAAGGGTGTGCCACTCTCAAATATTGGGGTAGGGGACTTCACATAAATGCATTGTCGCAGGCAAGGTCCATGGCCAAGTTCCTACATGTATGCTTTAAACCTGTTGGTAATTCTAAGAAACCCCATAGTGGGGAGTGGTGGTTTTATTGCCTTTAAGATGATGTGATGTGTGAGGCCACTCATGCCCCTGTGTTCAAAGAGCACCATCCGACAAGCCTGTCAACACATTGTGCTTGAAACAGCTTTGCTTTGAATGCTAGCTGGGGTACCAATGACCTCTGGAAAATACTTTCCAAGGCCAGCTGTGCTCCGGGAGGATCAGTGGGTTGCTGTGGAAATGCCCTGGGGAGTAGGAGCAGTCCATTCATACTGTCAGCAAACAGCCTTGCACCCTAATTCAGCACTGCCTGGTAAAGCGATCACAGGATGTGAACGCTACAAGGTTCTAGGGAGCATCTGGCCCAGCCTGACTGTTGTGGAGTCGAAGGCGTTGACTCTGCTAGTGAGAGGCAAGGTGATCTGATGCCAGTGCTGAGTGGAGCTGTCTGCATTCCAACCATAGCACACTGTTTTATGACAGTATTCCAAACAAAAAGAAAAGGAAAAAAAGAGAAGAAGGCTAGGAGGGGAAAGATGAAAGAGAGGAAGAAGGAGGAGAGAGGAAGAAGTGGAAGCGAAGAGGAAGTGGGAGGGAGGAGGCTGTGGTTGCAAAGTCCCTGCTTTAGGGAAAAGCATCCATAAATGAAACACACATGTGGGACAAGTCCCCATAAAGTGTGTTGCTTCTGTGGATTGACTTTGTCCTCTCAATACCAATTTTGCTGTCTGCTTACGGGTTTCATGCGACTTTCAATCTTGCTGCTCCTGCCAGCCACCTGCTCTAATTTCCTCTCTGGACACAAAACTAAGGAAGCCTTTTTCTTTTTTCTTTTTTCTTTTTCTCATTTCTGAGTGTGTGTGTGTGTGTGTGTGTGTGTGTGTGTGCGCGTGAGCGCGCGCGCACGCGCATCTGTGGGTCCACACTTATGTGGCCCAAGGTTGATGGTAGAAATCATCCTCCATTGTGCCTCCATCTTTAGTGAGGCAAGGTCTTTCAATCAAATCCAGAGCTTACCCATATAGCCAGCCTTGCAGCTTGTTTGGGGATGCCAGGCCTTTGCCTTTTGAGGCTGGAATTACAGGTAGGTCAACAATGCCCACCCTCATTTGCAAGGTTTCTGGAAACCCAAACTCTACTCCTCATACTTGGAGGCCAAGTACTGTAATCACCAAGACATCTCCCCACAACTAAGGAAGCCTTGATAATCCCAGATGCTGTGGAACCGTCCCTCACACCTGTGCCTTTCTGTCACCTTCGCTATGGGCCTGTGGAATGTGTCCACAGCAACTCCCAGGGTTTAAGGGAGACTTGCCCCAGGGACTAGAGATGGGGACATGGAGGTCACCTGCCATTTCCTGTGGTGGTGATCCTTTTCTGCATAGCAGGTGAAAACAGCATGCCAGACCTCCTGTGCAACTCTGTGCTTTTGTCTCCCCACGCCCTCTCAGGGCCATCGGAATTCAGAAGTCAATCTCCAAATGCTGCTAACTTGTTTATTCTGATCTCCATTAAGGAAACTCATTTCTTTCTGGCATTCGACTTTCCACCCACAGCTTGCAAGCCCTGGTTCTTTGGTTACACTTCTCACCACATTCGTCCAGCTACCCAATAAAAGCCCCTTTGAAGAATCTTGACAACTCTATTCTCCTCACATCATTCTTAGTTCTCCCAAGATGCCTAGAAATGAAGCAAGCGAAGAGGTTTCCACATGCATTTCTGCTTGGCAGTGTTGCGATTTGAACAGAGTTGATGCTTTCCTGTCTTCCTCATCTGTTTAGCATCCTTTTCCAACCAGAAGCAAGTTGAATGTCCATTTGGAAAGACTGAAGCCTCCAGGCCTGCCTGTGTCCCTGATTCCATTACATGCGCTTCTCAGCCAGGTTGAGGTTTGATGGTTGGTCTGCGAGGTAAGGTCCTGGCTGGAAACACATGGCCCGAGTTTTTCCCAGCTCCTGCTGGTTGCCAGCCATTCTCTCTGACAAAGGAGACCTGTTTCTTTTCCTTAGCAACGTGTTTATATGAAGGTGAATTACAGAATGTGTCTTGCAGTTACAGCCCCAAAGCTGGGTAGCAACATTACTTTGTATACTGGATCCTTTACAGACGGGATTGAAGGGTGTGGGTCTTCAGAAGCCAGGAAACTTGGAACATGGAGGAACTTGCTAAGCCTTCCAGACACCCTGGGATTTGCTAGTATAGTTGAGTTCATTTCCAAGAGTGTTTATTGAGATCCTATGTGGTCTGTTAGGGATACATGGGTCCTTCTCTTAAGAGCTCAGAGATGCCAAGGGAACAGAACTAAACACAATGTCCTCTGTGCTGTGTTGAGGCTTATCATCACACTCCTGTGAGCTGTGGTGAAAAGTGATGAATTCTAACCACAGCTGAGACTGAGTAAAAGAAAGCATTTATGCTGGGCCTTTAAAAAATTTATTTTTATTTTCTATGTGTGAGTGTTTACCTGTGTGTATATATGTGTGCCTCATGTGTGCCCAGTGTCGAGGAGGCCAGAAGAGAGCATCAGAACCCCTAGAACTGGAGTGACAAGCAGTTGGGAGCTTGGGTGCTGGGAACCTAACCCAGGTCCTCTGCTAGAAGCTCTGTGCCATCTCTCCAGCCCTTAAGCTGGGTCTTCATGGAATTTTCCATTTGGATGCATTGTTGGAAAGACATTCTAAGAGAAGATACCAGTGTGAGTAATAACTCAAAATCCCCAAACTCTAAAAAAAGATGTTTCTTCTGTCAGGCTGATCTAGAGGTTGGAGATGTAAGGCTGAGGGAGGGCTAAGCTGCTTTCTGAGGACCTTGCAGGTGATCCTGCATATTAATCCATCAGTCCCTCATATCTCACAGCCATTTGCTTCATTTAGTAATGACTGTGTCCCAGTGAGCCTCTTATTTAGTGTGTGTGCATATGTGTGTGTGTGTGTGTGTGTGTGTGTGTGTGTGTGTATACAAGCATGCAAGTGCACAGGGGTATATGTGTATGATAGAGGAAAACTTCCAATTGAGTCCCAGCTTTCACATCGTTGAGACAGAATCTCTCTTGTTAGTTCTGCTGATGTACTGTGTGACCCTTGGGCTTCTGAAGGCCAAGTTCCCCGACTCTGCCACCCATCTCACCAGAGGGATGCTGGGATAGCAGCTGTAAGCCACCACCTTTGGCTCTCTATGTGGGTTCCAGGGACAGAACTTAGGCGGTCAGTGTTTGGTGGCAAACACTTTTACCCACTGCGCCGCCATCATCTCCCACGCAGCCAGGCTCTTCTCACACCTCTCGATGTACAAATGTAAAGCAGAAACAGTGTTGCTACACCGGAACGTCACTCTGTTTTCATCCTGGGATGACTCCTACTCGAGCGGTGAGAGAAGAGGAAATCAAATCTCCGTGCTGCTACGGTAGCTACAGTTGGTTTAAGCCAGGCTGAAACTGGTAATAATGAGCTATGATAATCAAAGTTGGATGTACTATTTTATTTCCTTTCGAAGACAAGTTCTTGTGTAGTCTTTATACTAGCTATGTCGCCAAGAATATAAACTCTAGAGTTCCCGATCCTCCTCACGTTACCTCTCAGATGCTGGGATCATAGACATGTGCCGCCATGCCCAGTTTATACTGGGCTGGGGATAGGATATGGGTCCTCAGGCAAGCTAAGCAAGCATTCTACCACTGACTTATGGCCCCACCCCTAAATGTCCAACTTTAATTAGCACTTAAGTTTTTCACTGCTATAGATCCTACACAGGACCTTGGGCATGGCTGGCCAAGTGCTTGACCACTTAGCCAAATTCCCAGCCCCTCATTAACACATTTCACCTGCTCGTAAAACAGTTCATAATATGGTATTTTCTTCTTGCCTACTAGAGCAGGTCAGAGCAGATGAGAAAGGACACCCACACCTCGGCTTTCTTTAAAGTAGTTCAAAGGGGTTTACAGGCTGGAGATCTTAAATCTGAGGCCACTGACTCAGAAGGAGTCACTGATGAGCTTCTAAGGGATGGAGGACAAACTCTAGATGATGCATAGAGTACTTCTGTCTTAACACGCTGGCACATATGGAAAGTGTAGGAAGAAGGCCTGTGCCTTCATACCAGTTCAGAGGATGTATTAGTCTCCCGAGTAACAGAGCCATTGGTTTGTACGTTATCCATAGAGTGTTGGGCCCCCACTACTTCTGCAGTGCTTGGCTCGTCAGGTCTCATCTTTGCATAGAAGACATGGGCTTGAGGAGCAATGAAACTGAATTTGAATGCTGCCTCTGCCGTTTGCTGCTTGTGTGACCTTTTACCTGTAGTTCCCCCACTTGGAAAGTCATATGGGAACAGGCAAGAGGGTCTGTCACCTATAAGAAAAGAGAACAGAGGAAATCTGCAGAGGGTCTGTCACCTGTAAGAAAAGAGAACAGGGAATCTGCAGGTGTTGAGGAGAAAAACTGGGGCTAGACGTATCAAAGGAAATGTCCGAAAATAGATGAAGGAAACTGAGAAGCCAGGGAGCCCTGGGGGAGCCGAGGGAGAGGGTCCAGGACTAAGGGAGGAGGGTACCAGGAAGGGAGCAAGCAGAGAGGTTCCAGACTGTGCTAGTTAGATAAGGCTGGAGAGGCAGCTTGGGTTTGTCATTCATACCCCAAATACTAGCTCTCCAAATGGTGAATCAGGAAGTATTTGATGAACTAAGCACTCTACACAGATTTATGGGTACTCCTCGTGTGCTGGGCAAAGCCGTTGGTGTCTTGGGGCTTGTTTTGTGGGTCTTACCACTAGCTACTTGGGCTCCAGTTCCATCCTTTCCATCCTATGGTCAGTTGCTCACAATCACAGGATGAACCAACTAAACATCGTTTAGGCTCACTGTGTGGTCATGAGCAGCTACACGACCTATCCAGGTTTAAGGAGTAGAGTGCGCATTACTTTTACATGCCTTCATTGCAAAATAAATCGTACATCACCGCACAGGCAAGATTGGAGCCGTGACTGGTGGTTGATAAATCCGTCTTATTTATACCTATAACTCTGGTTGTTTCTATGGTGCTTTTAGTGATGTCTCCCCCTTAAACCTTCCCAATCCCGTCGCTGATTCTTGAATTGTTGTTGTTCAAGCCTGTATCGATCTCGTTGCCTCAGCCTCCTGGCTGGTGGGATTCTGGGCAGGAGCCATCACACCAACCTTGCATTCCTCATGTCTGGATGTTGTCTGTGCTCCTCTTTGGAGGGTAGGTCAGTCTATGCCATCTGAAAATACTCCTTTCTTCCCTAGAGAATCCTGTTGTTTTTACATGGAAACATGGACAAAATTTTCTATAAACAAAAACAAAAAAAACAACAAAGATCCCATTTGCTGAATGCCAGCCATGAACCAGGACCTAGGTTAAATTCTTTTAGATTCATGACCTTCTTGAGGTTGGAGCCTTCTTTCTGGAGGCTTCCATGCATTGCAAATTAAACCACATTCCAAGTAAAGGTTCTTCTGGTACAAACTGCTGTGATGAAAGGCTGATATCTCAGGCCTCCTGCAGAAGGTGAGTGTTAATCCCAGCCTTCTTGTACCCAACTCAGGAGGAACTCTCCTTTGCTTGACATTGGCCCCCCAAACTTGATAACTTCCTGAGAAAGACATGCTTCCCCTGGCTTGTTTGAACTTTGCCCTTCTCTTACAGGCGTGTGTGTGTGTGTGTGTGTGTGTGTGTGTGTGTGTATGTGTGTGTGTATGTATGTGTGTGTGTCTGTATGTGTGTGTATGTGCACGTGCCCGTGTGCATCTGTTGCGTGTGCACACTTCTGTTCAGAAGGAAGGCTCTAGCTGAAGGCCTCTCAGTTTATTAGATCTCCCTTTCTATACAGAAGTTTTTTGGGGGGTTTTGTTTGTTTGTTTGTTTTACTTATTGTCTCAGAAAAAATAATCTTTGGGGCAGAGTGGTTGCTCAGTGAAAGCTTGATTTTTTTAAAATTACAGAATAATAGCAAGAAGGGGAGGGAGGAGAAGAGGGGCTGGGAAGAGCTTTAGCAGGATGGCAACCTGTTTCCTGTCAGGCCTGATGGAGCTGAAAAGGCCATGGCCCTCAGTTCCTCAAAGCTCACGGAGATCAGAGCAGTATCTTCTCGTGGGTGGTTTCTCTGCTCCCTGGACACCTGCAGTCCTGCTGAGGTTGTATGGGCTCTGTCACAGCTTTGGAGCGCGAGGAGCCTGGAACTGCCCCTCCCTTATTAGTCCCTTCCCCTAACCCCAGCTTTCTACGCCTGCACAGCTCCTTCTCAGGCAGTCTTCCTCCCAGAACGTCAGCAGCACTGAGTGCCAAGAAGCTGTCAAGGGACACAGGGGAGGGACTAGAGTCAGGTTCGGCAGAGAGGGACACACATTGGAACTGTGTCACTCATGTGCCATGGAGCATGGAAGCCACTCTGAGCATGCCTTGTGCGTGCTATTTAAGGACCATGAGTTCCTGAAATGACAGAATTCCCTTGGCCAGCCAGCAGCTAGGACAAGGACAAGAAGCACACCTCTTCTCCACTCTTCCTGCTACTCCCCCTAGCCAGGAGATCAGCTCACCCTCTCTGGGTTTCAAGGCTCTGCATAGACAGACAGCCTACTATAGGCCGTTTGCTCCAGGGATTGTGAGTACATCACCAATGTGCTGTAGTCTCAGACTCAGGCATCGGCCTGGTCTTCCCAGAAGCATGTGTTTCTTTACACCAGCCCTGGCCGGGTGGGAGCTGACAGGCTTGCTCGCTCTTCCATACACATTTCAGCATATTGACCAGCGGAATTCCCTGAAGGCCAGCTTCTCCGGAGGGCGTGGGTTGCAGCAGCCAAGAGCCCTGGGGGCGGCTGCCAGGTTTAGGGAAAGTATTCAAGGCATTGGGGAGCCTGAGCGGAGCCCCACACCCTTGCTCCTGCTCCTGCTTACTTTCCAGCCTGCAGTTTCAATAAGGGCGGGGGCTGGATTAAGTGTCTTGGCAGACTCCAGCAACCTTTCTGGCAGAGAAAGGGGACTGCACATCAGGATCACATTCCAGATGTGGGGATGGAGATTTGGGAAGGATAAAGGAAAGAGAGTGAGAAAATTAAATGTGGCGAGAAATGGATTTTCCCTCTCTGTCGTCTGAAAATAATTGAGTTAGGTTATTTTGTAAAATAATCTGTTTTGAGGCCTGTTCCCCCAACACACTACCAACTGCCTTATTGATTTGAAAAGTGAGAAATAATTCGCGTTGGCCCTGGGCTGTGATTACTACCAAATACTTCCACCTTGGGTGAGGTTCCAAGACGTGGCTTTGGTGTCTGTAGATGGTGGATTCGGCTGACTGTGGAAATAAGAAGTGGAGACGTGGGCTCTTTGGGAAAGGGCAGCTAGGTGCCCTTTCTCAGGCTTGGCCTGCCTGGACCCTCTCTTTCCTACAAACAATGCCCATCACGCTGTGTTCCCAGTCTCCCTGTTCTGGGCTCTGAAAGGCTTAGTCAAATTCCGTAGAGCACCCCCACCACCACCCCACCACCCCTGGTGCAGGGGCTGATCTTGCCTTGGGACCTGGTGCTGTACCCTCCCTTCCCTCCCCCTCCCATCTGTGCTTTCAATTCTGTCCTTGGCTCCTGTTCTTGGAGGTTTAACAGAGAGTTCCCATGACAGGCTTGCCCTTACAGTGAGGCAACTTTATTATCCATCCAGGGAATATTCAGTAATTGGTACTCACTGTACTTAAGTTGGGAGTATGCTAAGCCAGGACTTGGCACCTTCTGGTCAACAGAAATCCCAGTAGAGGTTTGAGGAGCTGGCTAAGTTGGTAAAGGGCTTGCTGTGTAATCATGAGGGCCTAAATGTGATCCCCCAGCACCCATGTGAAAAGGGAGGGCATAATGGCAGGCACTTATGCCAGAGCCACAGAGACAGGTAGATCCTTGGGCTCCTGACCAACAAGGCTAGCTTAATAGGTGAACTCCAAGTCTGATAATAAACAAACAAACAAACAAACAAACAAGGTGTTTGGGAAGGAGAGATGGCTCCAAAGTTAAGAGCACATACTGCTCTTCCAGAGGACCAGACTTCAGTTCCCAGCACTTACTAGGATGACTCACAACCATCTATAACCAACTTCCGGAAATCCAGCTTTCCCTTCTGGTCTCCCTGGGCACCTGTACTCATGCGCACTCCCCCCATAAGTAAAAAATAAAGTGAATGACACCTGAGGAAAGACACCCAAGGTTGACCTCTGGTCTCTACCTACATGTGTGCCATCCCTCTTGGTGCCATGGCCATTGCTGCCAAAGCAAAAGTTTTGAGAGTGAGTGGTTTGGGCAGCAGTCTGCAAGTGCGATGTGAGTGCCGTGGCTGTAGGCTGGAAAGCGCTGGAAAGCAGAGGAGCTGAGAGAGGGGTTACTTGCCAGAGTAGGTCTTCAGTTTGACCACACCCTCCCTGGTCTGTTTCAGGAGCCCAAAAGGACATTTGTCCATAAGGAGGCCCAGTAGTGAGAGAGAAAGCCCCAGAATTGTCCCCAGATAAATGACCAGAGTATACGAGTTGGAAAGTATGTTTACTCTTTTGTACCATTTGAATTTGAACCCTATCTCATTTTTAGAAAGGAATTAGAATCAACAAACCATTAAGACAGGGCATCAGATCTGAGAGTAATGTTCCTTGCATCCATCCACTTTATTAGGCCCAAAGTTTCCTGGTCTTCATCTAATTTATTATCTTACCCCTCCTTCCTGTTTCTCCCCTTCCTGTCTCTCCCCCAAAGAAGGCCAAGGTTCATAGTGTGTGTGTTTTTGGAAATGTGTTTGTGAATGAGTGTGTATGTGAGTGTGAATTTGTGGTCCCTGGGGGAAATGGGCCTGTAAAGGGAATGTGAACTCACCGTGCTGTGGATAGGATAGGATAGGATAGGGTAGGGTAGGGTAGGGTAGGGTAGGGTAGGGTAGGGTAGGGTAGAACAGAATAAGAAATAGAATAGACAGAACACAATAGGTGGGAAAGAAAGGAAGGAAGAGGAAAAGGAAGTGGCTGGAGTAGTCAGTCCTGGCTGATCGGCCGCAGTGGAAATATTGGGTGCTATTTTAGAAAAAGGATAAAATCATATCTCAGTTTCAGAATAAAGTGAGCACGTCTGAGATTGTATTTAACTAGTGATGGACCCTGTGTGGTATCAAAGCTGGTTCTGAGAGCACAAACGTGCCCTGAGGAATGCTGGAGGAATTTGCTGCCTGGGTAAAGCTGGCTCCCTGGGGAGCAGAGACTCTCACAGTTGCCTCTCTCCTGACAAAATTCATTTGCATTACTATCAGTTTTTGCGGTTTATAGAGTTGTAAAAGTAGCTTGGTTAAAAACAATGAGAGGCCCAGACCTATAAAAAGCTGCTGATCCAGAAAGGGCTTTTTAAACAATGCCTTGTTATTCCCTGGGAAATACACTCAGAATTCTTTTCTTGCCCCTCTTCTTTTTAAAGTTTTCTGCAAATAAACCTTTCAGACATAGCATCCAATGCTTTCCTGTTCTTCTGGACTACAGAAGATGTGACGTCTAGGCGGACGTTTTTCGGACTGGTTTGATTAAAATGCTGGGCAGCTATAGCAGGTTCCACGCTTGTGCAGGTCAAGCGTCTCCCTCGCTGCTTGCTACCTAATGTTTTGAGACAGGGTCTCACTGTGTAGCTTTAGCTGGATCTCACTCCGTAGCCTTGGCTGGCCTGGAGCTTGCTATGTCCCTGCCTTCCTCCTGAGTTCTGGAATTGAAGGCATGCACCACCACACACAGCCTCTAGTTTCTTTTCTGTTTCTGTGATAAAATACTGACCAACAGCACCTCGAGAGAAAAGGATTTATTTGGCTTACACTTCTCAGTCGTAGTCCATCATTGAGGGAGGTCAGGACAGGAGCTCAAGAAGGAACTGGAAGGCAGAAACCATGGAGGGAAGCTGCTTGCTGGCTGCTCATAGACTTGTGTTTATCTAGCTTTCTTATACAGTCCAGGACCGCTTGCCTAGGGGATGATGTCATCTATAGTGGATTGGACCTTCCTGTATCAATAATACCAAGACAAACCCCTATAGACGGACTCAGAGACAAGTCTGATCTGGGCAACCCCTCAATTGAGATGTTGTTCTCAGGTGACCTGGCTGTATCCAGTGGACAGGTAAACCAAACTAGGCCATCCAATGATTCCCCACAGTGATGGGATCACACATGCTCAGTGCCGCTCCAGCTCTTTACATGGGTTCTGGGGGATGGAATTTGGGAGCTCATGCTAGCACAGCAAACATTTTACTGACTTCATCATCCCCCCCCCACCTAGCCCCGTGGCAGCTTCTTGAGCCTGTAGAAGAGCAAGGTGAGATTGATTTGCTAGAGCAAGGTGAGATTGATTTGCCAGGAGTCATTTAGGTGAGGAAAAATTTTAACAATGGGATTTGGAGAGAGTGGACATTTCTGTCAGAGGCGAGAGGGTTAGAGGTGTGAGCTGTCACTGGCAGCAGCTGGAGGAGTTCCCTCAACCTTGTAAGGACCTTAGCTCAGGTCAAACCAAATCTTCAGCTTGGATGAAGAAGAGGATTTCAGGATGAGCCAGTGTGACCCCTCAATTAAGGAGATGTAGGGTCCCTCTCCCCACTCCTGCCGTTAGTCCTCATTTCTGTTCATGACCAGAGTGAAGGAAAGCCTTCTCCTGCTGCTGTGAGATGGGTATCCCTGGCAAGTCCACAGGGCCAGCTCTGGTTCTAATGAGCTGGAGTTGGGATGAATCGAAACTCTATAGGTAATGGGTGTATTAAAATTATATCAGGGAAACCAAATCCAAGAACTTAACAGACACATCGGACCAAGGGAAGGATGTAACTCTCTCACCTGGACCCCATAAACTTATGGACACCTAACACAGAGATGGTGTGGCCCCACACCAGCCTGTCTGCTGATACCTAGAGTGTGCCTCAAGGACCAAGGATTCTTCTACTCAACTCTGTCCTGCACAGCTGACAAAGCCTACTCAACAGCCTCTCTGTTTACCTGTTCACCCTTCTGGACCTGGACCTGACTGGCTGCTTCCTGCGCCGACCTGTTTCCTCTCTAGCCTTTCACTTCACAGTTGAACTTTATAGCTTCACTCTCAAAGCCAACTCCAGCAGCTCCTCGGCAGCTCCCCACAGCATTGGTTCTCTAGCCTGTCAATACAGATTCTTTCTCTGCCCACTTCTGGACTTAAGAGTTCAGCCCTCTCTCAGGGCTCAGCCCTCTTGAACTCTGCCGCAGCCTCTTTAACTTCTATTCGTTCTGTAACACATAGACACACAGACACAGACACACAGACACACGGGGGGAGGGGGAGTATATTACTATGTGATATGAGAGTTCATAATGAGTAATTAGGATTGAAATAAAAGGCCGGGAGGTAGTGACACACACCTTTAATCCCAGCACTTGGGAAGCAGAGGCAGGCAGATGGATCTCTGTGAGTTCGAGGCCAGCCTGGTCTACAAAGCGAGTTCAGGACAACCAGACTGTTACACAGAGAAGAAACTGTCTTGAAAAGCAACAACAACAACAAAAAGCTTGGAATAAAAGGACTTGCATTTGCTTCAGCTGGGCTATAGGATAGGCAGATTATATGACAAATTGCTGTCATTGAAACTGCTTGTCTTAGTTACTTTTCCTCTACTGCTGTGATCAAACACTGTGACCAAACTCAAACTGGGGAGGAAAAGGCTTATTTCTGCTTACAGTTGTAGTCTGTCATGAAAGGAAGTCAATGCAGGAACTCAAGGAAGGGACTGGAACAAAGGCCATGGACGAAAGTTGCTTACTGGTTTGCTTCTCAAAGCTTGCTCAGCTCACATTTTATGCTACCTGTCCAGGGGTCACTGCCCCCCAGTGGGCTGGGCCCTCCTCTGTCAATTGGCAGTTAAGAAAACGCCCCACAGATTGCATACAGGCAATCTGATGGAGACATTTCTCAATTGAGGTTCCTCTTCCCAGATAACTCTAGCTTGTGTCCAGTTAACAAAAAACCCAACCAGGACACTGCTAAACTTTGTGTATGTATTGTTACTCAATGAATTCTGCCATTGTGTGTTACATAAACATGTTCATCTATGTTTTTGGCACAGTGCACTTACGTGTTAAGTTCTGGAACCCTTCTTAAGAACCACTGAGCTGTGTTCTCCTGTTGGCACACACCCTCTTTCTCTGGCTCTTTTTCTTAATGGACCACTCTCAACTTCACCGTTGGAATGCTGGACTTTCTTATGGAATCATCTGAGGTGTTTTAGACAGACCCAGATGAACTCTTTGCTTAATCCTGTCTTCTGCAGGGTGTACAAGGAACATAGCTCTTGTTTTGGCCATGCCCAAGACAACAAAACCTTTTCCTCTCATTCTGCAAGACCATCTGGTCTTTTACATTTCCCAGGCAAGAATTAGACCTAGCACTCACTGTCCCATTCACTGCAAGGAAACGCAACTAAGCCCCCTAGTGGTTTTTCCTAACCCTTTTCTCTCTCCTTGAGGGAGAAGGACCCACCTCTCTGCTTTAGCAGAGACATGCCAGCAGAGCACCCACCAAGAAAGCTCCTTTTTGAGGTCTTCTTTGCTCACAAAGGCTCCTGCCCCCACAGCGAGTTGGGAGTTCAAGAGTCGGGCGGTGAGTTTGGGTTCACCACCACTGCAGTTCCTGCCTCCTCAGAAAGCTGCTTCTTCCGCTGCAGTGTCTTCACTGAGCTGGATGACCTTATGTTAGCACCCTGCTTCACAGGCCTGGCCTCCATGCTGTTGCCACCGTTGCCGAACAGTCACTGTGCCGGGCTCTCTTTTGTCTTTGTTACAACCTCCTTTTATGGACAAGGAAAATTAAGAGATTAAAGGATTGACCTAAGAATCCTCAGATAGTTAGGGCTGAGGTTGGGAGCCGTCTCTAAGTAGTGCATGGTTTCGGTCTTGATGGCCTCTTTAATCAAAATGTTATTTTTAAAAATGCCTGTAACTTACAAGCCCATGAATTAAAACACATTTTTTTTTTTAATTTGTAATGTCTAATGCCTGAGTTCTTGTCCTTCTGTTTTATGAGAAATGACGTGTAAGCCGGTCCTAACTTTCAGAATGTGGTGGGTTCTGTGCTGTGGCCTTATTAGCAGATTTAGTAACTGAGCATTTTAAAAGATGTTGTTTGCTTCCTTCTTTGTTGGGTGTGAAGTTCTTAGGCTCTCTTTGAACTTGGACTTTCGTAACTTTTCATTCAGAGGGATCACACACGGTATTTTAGAGCCACTTAGGACCCCAAGGAGCAAATTATCACTGAAGCACATTGACATGCTGAAACATCATTTTTTAAAATTTTCTACTGGAGCCTGGAGAGATGAATCAGCAGTTAGGAGCACATGTGCTCTTGGAGAGGACCCAGGTTCGATTCCCGGCACCCACATGTTGCCTCATAGCCATCTGTAACTCCAGTTTTATGGGATCTAAAAGCTTACTTCTGACTTTCACAGGTGCCAGGCACATAGCTAGTATACATATATACATACTGATAAAACACTCAGCATATCCAGTAAAATAAATTTTTAAAAAATTAATACATAAGTAAAAATATTTATTCATTGTGTGTGTGTGTTGAGCATGTATGTGTGTGGGTGCGGGGAGGCTTCAAGGTGTCATCTTCTGTCACTCTCTACCTATTCCTGTGGAGGTAAGCTCTCTCCACGAACCTGGGGCTCCTTTCTCTCAATGGGTCTGGAAGCCAGCAAGTTCCAGTTGTCTTCTGTCCCCACCCCCTCCATGCTGGGGTAACAGGCGTGTCCAGGATGCCCAGCTTGTTCTATGAGACCCATATAATGGGTGCTAAGATCAAAATCCCAGTCCTCATGGCTGTGCAGCAAGTGTTTTTAACTACTCAACCATCTCTTAATCCCCTCAACTTTATTTTTAAAAAGTGTGGGTATATATAGCCATATGTGTGTATGGATACTTGTGTGTGTGTGTGTGTGTGTGTGTGTGTGTGTGTGTGTGTGTGTGTAGGCCAGAAGTCAACCTCAACTGCTACTCCTCATGAGCTGTCTTTGTTTTCTGAGACAGAATCCCTAACTAGACCTTGGGGCTCAGTAATTAGGGTAGGCTGGCTGGCTAGTGACCCCAGGGATGCCCTGTCTCTGCCTCCCCAGAGCTGGGATTATAATGCACAAGTCACCCTGGGCTTTCCAGTGGGTACCAGGGATCACACACATGCCCTCGTGCTTGCAGAGCAAGCTCTTTACCAATGGAACTCTCTCCCAGCTCTCTAACTACATTTTCCTGCTGCACCCCCTCTGAAGAGCAGGAGGAAGACCTCCTGCTTCTGGAACAGCTTTGGATGGTGAATCAGGGCACTTGAGTTCTAAGCCCAGTGCTGCTAAGGACTTAAGCCCTTCTGTGAATAAGGAATCTAAGCAGATGTTCTCAAAATCCATTCTCTGCAAAATCTGTGACTGTGTGGAGGTCTCTGCCTTTTCATCCTGAGGGTCACAATCAGGTCATGGAAGAGGGCGTTGCCACTGAAATTGAGGTTATTTTGGAGAAAGCATTATGCACATACAAATGTTGGACCCTGGTCCCTGGGAGTTAAAAGTCATAATTTTTGAAACACTGCAACTGCTGGTCGACAGTCAGTTGTAAAGTCACTGGGGTAACCCTTCCTCGGGATACTTTATGAACACTGGAAGGAATTCAGTTCCAAGCTAGGTCAGAGGGTGGATTAGAATATGCAGAATGCTGCCTTGTGTTCTATCCTGTAGAACAGCTGTGCATGGGCTGAGTGATGCACGGCCTCCCTCAGGGTGATGCAGACACATGTTTCTGTACTTGGTGTCTCTCCCTTGATGCTCTGAACTGTGAAGTGATTGAGCTCTCAAATGGCGGATATAGTGGGAAGTGTAATTTTCCTTGTAGAACACTAACTTTTCGTGGTTTTTTTGCTTTCGTAGTCAGGGAGTCCTATCTTCAAGGCAGAGCAGATGGATAAGAGGCAAGGAGAGCTGGTGGCTATCTGTTATTTACTAACCCTCCAAAAGTGAGACAGGAGCTAACTTAATTGTGTGTGTCCGTGCATGGACACAGTAACGAAGGGTAGACACTCATCTCAATTTGCAGTTCAGAGAGTGTTCTCTAGGCTAGGGAGATAGCTCAGTCCGAGGGATCTGAGTTTAATTCCTGGAACTCACAGGGGAAAAAGCCAGGCATGGTGGTACACATTTGTAACCCTAGTACTGAGGAGGCAAAGACAGGTAGAGTACCAAGGTTCATTGACCAGCCAGCCTAATCCAACTCAGTGAGGTCTGGGCCTCTTAGAGACTGGATCTCAAAAACAACAGCAACAAAAACAAACAAACAAAAAACCACCACCACCAAGATAGACATCACCTAAGAAACACCAGCCAAGCTTGTTCTCCACATGCGAGCACACACAAGTGCACTTGTAAAGAACATGGACACACACACACACACACACACACACACCAGGTGGGAGAGCAACAGACACACACACACACACACACACACACACACACACACACAAAGATGGTCTGGGAAAAAGGGTTATCTTCTACCAATTCAGCTGTCAGAAAAGCTTCCATTACCTCAGCAGAGCTCTGGCCATCCCCACAACTTCCTGGGAGTTGTGCTAGATTGCAACAGAGCAATGCCCTCATACACAGTGAGTTCTAGGAAAGAGGTTTCTTGTAGGAATGAGGTTAGCTTACTTGCTTGAAATAAAGGCAGCAAAGGCAAACGCCTGATCTCTGTTTATAACCATGCAAAACAATTCTCTAGACAAGCCATTAGTCAAGCAAGAGACTACTCCCAGATGGACTGGGAGTGGATGCAAAGGGTGGGTAGTGGACCATTCATCATCGTCTGCAGATAGGCTGCTGGGCATCTGTGAGCCCGTAGGCTGAGGTCAGATGGGCTATAAGGGCTTCACGTGGAGTCATGAGTCTTGCAATACCTATCGGAAGTCACAGGAAGCACCTAAAGTCCTCAGAGAGGATCTCCCCCAAACCCACATCTCTTCACACTTTCCCTTGAGAGCCTTCCCTGCTCTCAAGCCAAAACAACTCTGAACTGTTGCAAGTGTGTGCCCTCCATCACTGGATAAACCTTACCTACTGGGGCCAGCAAGATGGCTCCATGGGTTAAGATGCTTGTTGTGGAAACCTAGCCACCGGAGTCTGACCCCTGGACCCACAGAAGGGTAGAATGAGAGAGTTACTCTGCAGAGTTGTCCTCTCCCCACACATGCCCATCGTAATCTACATGCCCTCCTCACACGTGTCTCTCTCTCTCTCTCTCTCTCTCTCTCTCTCTCTCTCTCTCTCTCTCTCTC
>CABHPH010157754.1:43489-57633 GCA_902168325.1 Peromyscus nudipes
CTCTCTCTCTCTCTCTCTCTCTCTCTCTCTCTCTCTCTCTCTCTCTCACACACACATACACACACACACACACTCATGATAAACTTAAAAACAAAACCATCTGCTAGGACCCAAGCATCCCAAGGAACATCTGTGGAGATGAGAGATGATGTCTTCATTTAGGTAGCTAGTCTTCAGACGGGAGGTAAGACAGTAGTGCATGTGAACACAAATGTGCACAAAAGAGGAACAACACAAGGCGGGACGAGCATTCTTCCCCATCTCCCTGCCTTCCCTTCTCTCAGGTCCCAGCAGATGTGCGTCCTCGGGGCAGCCTTCTCAGACCTCCCCAGACTTGACTAGCTGTTTCTGACTCTGCTCTCCAGGCAGCTTGCGCTTGCTGTATGGCCCTGCTTTTCACACTGAACTGTGTCTTCCGGTTCCAGTGTTTGCATCTCTTCCCTTCAGCCCCAGACTGTGACCCTTGCAGGAGCAGAGCCTTTGCCTGCCTGTGTCACTCTTTGGTGTGCAGCGTGTTTTCTGACACAGTATGTAAACAGCATGGATGATGATGTATGGGAGGAGAGAGAGGTCCTGGTAAACCTAGGAGGAAGGATTCCATCTGGCCTTGAGAGCTCAGTTAACAAGGTGTAGAGATGATGTAGTTACTTAGGGTACTAGTTATCAAAATGTGGTCCCTGGACCAGCAGCAGGTCCCTAGATTGTATTAGAGACGCACATTCAGGCCTCACCTCACACTTAGTAAATCTGAGACTCAGAGGTCACCTGGCAGTCTCAGAGGTCCTCTAGTGACTTTTAGGTGTCACCATGGAAGTTTAAGAACCACTGGCCTAGCTTCCGGCAAGGGTGGAGACATACCTGCACACTGTCATCCAAAGCAACCTCAGGACTTTCCTTCATCTTTAAAAGATCTTGACTTAGATAAAACCAGATCTTTATCTTCACTGCAGAGAAGAATTTCAGGATAAGCCAGTATGAAGCACAGTTGATATTTATTAAAAGACATTTTTAAAATATTTTATTTTTTTATTGGTGTGTGTGTGTGTGTGTGTGTGTGTATGTTTACACACTCATTCTAGAAGAAGGTGTTCCATCCCCTGGGGCTGAATTCACAGGTGGTTGTGAACCACCATGTGGGAACTGCAAGAACAGCCAGGGGTATTAATAGCTGAGCCGTCTCTCTAAAAGACTATATTAAAACTATTCTATTTATTTGTTTTTACATCAGTGGGTGTTTGGCCTGAATATACGTCTGTGTGCCACTTGCATACTTGATGCCCACGGAGGCCAGAAGAGGGTATCAAATCTGCTGGAACTGGAGTTAAAGATGACTGTGAGCCACCATATGGGTTCTGGGAATGAAACCTGAGTCCTCTGGAAGAGAAGTCGGGGCTCTTAACGACTGAGCCATCTCCTAGCCCCTCTAAAAGACATTTTTAACACAAGATTTCTAAGCATGATGAGAAATAAGACATAGAAAGAGAATAGGACAAGAGCATGGGTGTGGTTTTTCTAAGGCAGAGTCGCACTCAAGTGACTTACCTTAACCGTGTGTACAATTTCAGTGACTCTCAAGTTACAGTTCAAAGTCTTTCTGAGAAACTACCTCCCTTTCTTCTGCTTTTTGATAAATGAGACTATGGGTGCCTCTGAGATGCCTTGGAGGGCATTGCAGTCTAAGAGGGCAAAACCAGGAGCTTGTAGGGTTGCAAAAAGGGGTTAGAGGCTCTCTCTCTCTCTCTCTCTCTCTCTCTCTCTCTCTCTCTCTCTCTCTCTCTCTCTCTCTCTGTGTGTGTGTGTGTGTGTGTGTGTGTGTGTGTGTGTGTGTGTGTCTGTAAAGATGGTTTTGGTGAGGGTCCTAAAAAATGTAGGTTTAAACCTGAGAAGAGAGAAAGGCCTTGAGCAAATGTTAATTGTATTAGAATTCTTGGCTCTGGGCTGACACGAGGCTTTAGTTCTGGGGTAAAGAACTCCTTTCTTTCTCATGCTCCTTTAATTTTCTTATATTTCTATCTTACCTCACTACTGTGGCCCTATATTATCTGCTACCAAGGCCAGCAAAGTCTCACAGACTGACTTGGCCCTCTCTGTGACCAGGCATAGCAAACAGAGTTAATCTCATGTGCTGCCTTTGTGATAAGTTATTGCACCCTGATAGGCCTCTCCGCCAATGCAGCAATCTAAATCAGACCAAATTAGGAAAAGACCCAGTTTAATGGGTAAAGCATTCCTGGGTGATTCCCCCCCGGCCCTGCAGAGAGGAGACAGGGACGAGAGACCTGAAGAATCACGTGTCTGTTTTCTGGGATGCAGCTTATATACCCTGTGGGAGTGGTCTTGAGCCTCTCTGGGGAAGGAGCTGTGATTGGTGGGCTTTGAAGGGGAGGGTGTAGAGAAAGAGATAGGGGAGGGGAGTTGAGGTGGGCTCAATTCCAGGATGCAAGGTGCCATCGTTGCTAGTCATGTCTACATAGGTGCAGGTGTATGGCACACTCTTGCCCTTACTTCTGCAGTCTCTAATTTGGAGCCAGACCCGATTATAAGACATGATGGCGGTTGTTGGGGTGGGTCTGAGGGTGTCCTCTGGATTCTGTTCTGACCTTCATGCGCTTATTTTCTAAGACCTACGCTTCTCCTTGCACCCAGTTTACATCCAAGTCCTAGCTATTTCCTTGGCCTTCTCCAGGTATCCAAGAGAGGAGTCTGAGCCAATGGGACAAGTAGAGACAGAGTCATTAAAGCTGTAATACAAACACGTATGATCGGGCTTCATGAGTAGACTGGACTGAAACACTAGCAAATAGTTACTCAGACCAGGTTGTGGAGGTCCTCAGTCTCCCAGCTTTGTGCAGCTTGAGGGAACAGTGAAGGCTGTGGGTTGGGGAAGTAAGTCAGCGATTCCATAAGGAGGTGCTTGAGGTGAGTACCACTCCAGACAGACATGGGTGCAAAGTGATACGCAGAAACGTATCCATAGAAGCCCAGTCCTCTGGGCTCCATGTAGTTTTGCTTCTGGGAGGACAAGGGAACTAACATTTGATGGAAATGGTAGTGATACTCTTGAGAAGGAGTCTTGGGTGGGACAGCTGGGAAGGAGCTGGAGCTGTGACCCCTTTGACACAGCTAGGGAAGAACAGGGGAGGAAGGGAATTGAGGACTCGAGTGCAGGGCTCAGCTGGTTTCCAGAGAAACCCGGGTATCCTAAGGGGGATGGAGAGTAGGCATGTACTATCTGGAACTCCTAGCAGTATGAGCAGAATGTGGGGTTCTTCATCATATTAGTTGCTGTGATAAATTACCAGGACTAAGGAAACATCTAGAAGGAAAAGTTTATTTTGGCTTATGGTCCTGAAGGCATAGGAGTCCTTCATGATCAAGAGGCTTGACAGCAGGCAGGCACAGCAGCGCGAACAGGAAGCCTAGAGTTCAAATCCTCAACTGTAAGCACAGGGCAGAGAAAGTAAACTGAGAGTCGCGTGATGTTGTATATTCCAAAAGCCCACCGCCAGTGGCATGCTTCCTTCAGCAAAGCTGTACCTCTTAAACCTTCCCAGACTGCATCACCAACTGGGAACCAAGTGTTCAGGTGCCAGAGCCTGTGGGGAGGGGGGTCATTTATCACTCAAACTGCCACAACCATCCCAGGAGAGCGCAGGAGAGGGGAGGGTGGAGAAAATAGCTTTGGACAGCCTTCAGGGAATGCCTGCATGGGAGTGGTAAAGAAGCAGAACCAAGGAGGTAGCCAGAAAGCAGGAGGCCACGGTGACTGAGGGGGCAGGAGATAGAGAAGGGACGTGTGGAGGTTGTGCACACGTACATGGACAACAGCAGAGGGCTGTGGTTTCAGGACGGGTATTTATTGCCAAAACTGACAGTGTCTTCCGGAAGAGCCTTTGCTGAGAAGGCAGCAGGTCATCTGTGCCTGGGAACAACACAGGATCCCACATCCTGCAGCAAGTGTGTGTAGAAGTTGCTAAAGGCAGGACTCAGGCCTGTCCACTCACTGTTCTAGGCCAGTATTCAGCTTCCCTTTAATGGCATAATCTTAAATATTGGCCATTATGAAAGCATACTTTGAAAAATGGATCTCCTTTTGTGAGTCACTACTTAATAGCCCTAATTCTTTCTTCCAGGGCTAAGAAGGGAACCTGTTTGGAACTGGCTATTGAGATCAAAAGCTTTGGAAGGCTTCTGCTCCTGGGTTAGGCAGCTGTGGTCTGAGGAAAGGGGTGCTCACTGAAGTCTTCCTCATTGTTTTCTTTCCATTTTGGCTGATGTTCGTGGAGGATGAGAGGCAGTGGTCTTGCTCCTCAGAGAAGTGGGGGAGGGGTCCCAGCTGTCTTGTGTTTTATGGCTGTTGCTTTTTCAATGTCGATGTTCTCATGTCTAACTTGGCCCTCTGCCAGCCCTCCGTTCCTAAGAGGACGGTGTTCTTCCCCACCTCTGACTCCACCAGATTTGTTGTGTGGAAGAGAAGGCTGCTGAGGCAGGTTGTCTTCCTTATACATGTGTGCCTTTCCCTCAAACCTTCATATGTAGAATGAGATCATCTCCATCTCCTCACGATATACATAAAAAGAGGGGGGCCCAGGGAGCCATTCAGATTTATACTGTGACTTTAACAAGGGGAAGTAATGATTTATCAATGGGATTATGCATTGGTTTACTTTTAAGAAGTGAATGGGGCCTGTGAGATAGCTCAGCCTGTAAAGGCACCTGGGTGAAGTCCCTGGGAGACCCACATGGTAGCAGGAGAGAACCAGCTCCTAAAAGCTGTCCACTGACCTCCACCATGGCTTAGCAGGTACACACACACACACACACACACACACACACACACTGTACTAAAGAAGAGACTGTCATGGGGGTGTGGTGAAGAAGAAATGGCTCAGCAGTTAAGAGCATGCATTGCTCTTGCAGAGGACCTGAGTTGGGTTCTCAGCACCCATGTTGAACAGCTCACAACCATCTGTAATTCCAGTTCTAGGAGATCTAGTACCCTCTTCTGTACTCTATAGGCACCTATACTAACATGTGCATATATATTCAAACACATACATATGTATACATAATTTTAAAATGAAAAAAAATAATTTTTGAAACCAACAAAAATGCGGAGAAAGCCAGAATGGAGTCTAAGCTGCCAAGGGAAGAGGTCTGCTGAAGAAAGAGAAAGACTGGAGGACCTGGTGCTCTCTGAGGATGTAGGGTTCTCTGTCCTGTGGGCACTAGACTTCCCTGAGCTGTGCTTTGGACAGCTTCCGATCTCTACATTGAAAGATTGATTTTGGCTCACAGATCTGAATGTACATAAGAAGATCACCCCCTTGCTTTGAGCCTATGGTAGGATTATATCATGATGAAATTACAAAAGAGCAAACCCCCTCACCTTATGGCCAGGAAGAAAGAGAAGAAATGAGGAATCCTGCAAATCCCATGGGGGAACCCCACCCCACCCCAGTAACCTGAAGACCACCCACCAAGCCCCACCATGTAAACATTGTCTCTCACTAGCACTACCTTGGGAAGCAAGCCGATAGCATAGGAGACCTGGTCTAAACTGTAGCAGGCTGTTTCTGAGGTACTCCCTCTAGGTTGAAGACCGCCAGCATACCAAAGAACACCAGCATTCAGAGGACAAGAACTCTGGCAACATCAGCTGCACCAGAACCACAAACACAGCCTTGCCCTCGCCACCCACATGTTTATGAGTTTGTTTACTTTGAGAATCAAAGATGAAATAGACAGTTATTGAACAGTTTGCCTTGACAAATAAAGGCACTCAGGCTTTAAAAAGCTAAGACCGTAGTTCAAAGGAATGCCAGCCCACTGAAGTGCAGAAACCGCTGACCTTCAGGCAGACAATCTCCTGACTCAGGAAGGTTTTGCAGGGGTTTTCAGGGCTGACCTAAGGATGTCCTGTTGTCAGGGAAGACAGATGGGAAGGACCTGCCCAACCCCGGGCTGGGGCTGTGGCAGCCCCGTAAATTTCATGGGGATAAGCATTCCCATGGGGGACCTCAGAAAAAGGAAGAGAGACAAACAGCTGCTTTTAGTCAGAGAGTGACCAGTAGGAGAGAGAAAATAGAAGGGTAGGTATTTGCATAGATTTACAGGGAAACAAAATGTAACTTTGTGTCTTTAATGCCAGCAGGTGGAGATGTTCCCAGATGAAAGGGAACTTTTGACAGGTATCCCAGCCCCAGACTCCCCCTCTTTAGAACAGGATCTTTTGTTCCTTAGGAGAGGCAGAGAGAACTTTCGCAAATGTGAGCTTCCTTGCTTTAAATCAGCTAGGCCTTCCTTGGAGATTTTCAGGGCGAGCTGGGCTGCTTCTAACTCAGGGGTTAGCCTTTGAAAGGGTGAAAGCCTCAGCCCGCTCTCCCCTTGTTTGAGGTGGATTTGGCCATCATCATTCGAGTGTGGCAACTCCAGAGAGCAGAGCATTTTTGGCCACCTTCCCATCAGCATGCATTTGCATTGGAGTACTGAACGCTTTAGGAGTCAAGATGGCAAGCGGTGGGCTTTCCTTGTCTTTTTCCCCTTACTCTTCTCTCGGCAGGCCTTAGGTCAAGTTGTTTCTAGAGGCTGCCTGTATTCTGTTTGGGGGCCTTTGAAGGCTTGGGCAGGGTGCTTTTACCACAGGTTGGACGAGCTGAAAAGCAGAGCACTGGGAGCGAGCAGCTAGGCTCAACTTATTAACATTTAAAACAACAACAAGTCCCGCCCAGCTGCTGAAGAAAGGGCATCTTGAGACTTTGTTGTCTGGGTGACCACAGGGTTAGGGAAACATTTTCAGATCTGCTGTAGACGCCCTGGTTTCAGGCTTTTTTTCTCTTGCTACAAATCAAATGGCCTCCACGGGGGGCTTCCATGAGGATTAGCTGGAGGTGACAGTGTGGCTCTAAGCTTAAAGGGGGATCGTTTTTTTTTTGTTTGTTTGTTTGTTTTTTGTTTTGTTTTGTTGGATCTCGCTTTTTCTCCCCAAGTCTATTCCTAATGACTAGATACAAAAGAGTTCGAATTTCATTTCAGTAAGATTTTCAGATGATGGAGATAGACTCTTTCAGATTTTAGGGCAAAAATAAATTCCAGGAGGAGGTGACTAGGTCTAGGTATGTATTATGCCATTTATTATCTGCTTCACTTTCCCCAAAGCACTGTATCAATTATACAAAGATACCACTTTCATGGTGAGCTCAATACATGTGGTATAATTTTTAAAAAGAGATAGGAACCGTGTCGGGGGATAGCACAGTCAGTAAAGTACTCACCTTGTAGATATGAGGACCAGAGTTCAATTCCAAGAACCCACATTAATTAAAAAAAAAAAAGCCAGACTTGGTGGCTGTGTACTTAAAATCCCAGTGCTCGGGATGTGGGTTCAGGTGTATCTCTGGGCTCACTGAACAGCCAACCAGTCTGCCTGTTCAGTGAACTCCAGGCCAATGAGAGACCTGCCTGAAAAAAAAAAAAGTGGACAGCCTCCACAGACATTTGCACACATATGCACATATAAAGAAATCTACCTGGTAATATATAAGATGGTCAGCAAGGAGAGAGTTCCCTGGTTAAGTTCAAGGTCAACTTCTCTGTTTCCTGCATACAAATGAGTGATATCTTCAGCAATAGGGTACTGTTATCCAGTTTTGATTGACAGTAGCCTGTGTTGATACCTGCATAAGATCAAGCCAGTCAAAATTCCAGCACGGATAGATGGTGGAGGGATCCCCAAGGCTCCATGCTCCTCAGAGGAGCTGTTGGCAGTTGATGGCCGCTGAGAGGAAGAGTCGCTTTCCTTTGGTGATATGGCCATTGGGAGGTTGCCCACACCTCAGTAGATTTTCCCATACCCATGGGCATATGGGCAGCACTAATTAGACTTAAAAAAAAAGGCCTGAAATTGAGATGGTGATGGGGGGCACTGGGTGGAGGGTGATGGGAGGTAATGGTGGAGGGATGTGCTCAAAATACAGCTATAAATGTAAACAGTTTTCAAAGAATAAATTATTTAAAAACAAATCTATTTTGTTAATTATTAGTATCTACAACAAAGATTTAGGGGTGAATATGAGAGTCAGGGACTCTCAAGCATGTAACTTGGATTCCCGATGAGCACAGTTTATTAGAAGCACCTCTCTGGCCAGCCGAGACCTCTCTTCCACATTCCTCTTGGTTCAATCAGAGGCCACCTCTCCTCAGGTCAAGAACCCTCTAGCTGCCGTCCAGCCAGGAATAGCTGGACTTTCCTTTGATCTAGTTTTTTCCCCCTCCACGTAGAGCTATTTAATCTGCCTCCAGAAAGAGGCAAACACATTTGTTTCTTGGCCATGGACAGTTAAGGGCTTTTTTGGTTTCCATGCATGCACAGAAGACAGATCAGAACAACACTCTGGATGTCCCATGTCCTGTGTAAAACCAGGGACGTTGACATGAACTCTACCTTGCTACCCACAAACCAGCCCTTGGATTTGCCCAGCAAGAGGCAATCAGTTTCAGTTTTGAACACTCTAGGGGCTTCTTAGATTTCTGCAGGCGAGCTGCTGGACTCTCCCCTCTTCCCTTCCTGTGGTTTCGTTCATTTGGCCAGCAAAGCTACAGAGACCCATCGTGGGCCGGCCCAGCGTAACAGAGAGTACACTCAGGTGGAGCTGTGGTGTGCAGCTCAGGAATGGCGCACGCAGCCAGCTTCACACTTGCCTCATTGATTTTAGGTCAGTAACGTCACCTTGCTTACCAAAGGCTGGCTGGTCTTTCCATCGGCCAGAACACATTCCTTTCTGGAAGGTTTTTGGTTGTTCGGCTCCTTGTGTTTGCCAGCTTCAGATGGAGATGGGAAGAGTAGAATACACAGACCCCTGTAGGGCGGAACAGTCAGCAAGGAGATCACCCTCAGTTCTTAGGTCTGGCCACTGGGGTTATTTATTCATTCCATTGGAGTGCTCCCTAGACACTTTGGGGGTATTTATTCATTCCATTGGAGTGCTCCCTAGACACTTTGGGGGTATTTATGGAGAGGTATGGAGAAGTTTTAGAGCAGTGGTTCTCAACCTTCGGGCCACGTATCAGATATCCTGCATATCGGATATTTACGATTCTTAACAGTAGCAAAACTACATTCATGAAGTAGCAACAAAATAATTTTATGGTTGGGGGTCACCACTACATGAGGAACTGTATTGAAAGGTTACAGCCTTAGGAAGGCTGAGCAGCACTGTTTTAGAGGTCTGTGTGGACTCTAGCATACTGGTTTCTTTTTTAATATAATATACTCAAAATTTATTGTCTTTGCTGTTTTCAAGCATGTAGTTCAGTGGTGTTATGCATGTTCATGCTGGCCAAGCAATCCCTGGAGCTCTTTATCTGTCAGAATTGAAACATGTCCCATTAAACAGCAGCTTCTTGGGGCTGGAGAGATGCCTCCGTGAGTTAGAGCACCTGCTGTGCAAGATTGAGAACCTGAGTTCAGATCAAGCCAACAGTCACATAAAGAATGCCACACATGTGTCTGTCATACTCGCACTGGAAGGGAGGGAGATGGGGAACGGGGGAGTGAATCACTGCAGCTTAGCTCCAGGTTCACTAAGAGACCTTGCCTAAAGAAAATAGAGAGTGATCAGGCAGGGCACAGGACTTCCTACTCTTGCCTCTGCATATAGACATGCAGGTATATTCACCTAGGCACGCGTGAGTGCGTGCCCACATACACACACACACACACACACACACACACACACACACACACACACACCTCCCATTCCCCCTCATTCCCTTCCACCCTCCATCTCTATAAATCTGACTACTCCAAGTGCCTCATATAAGAGAAATCATACAGGATTTGATGTTATTTCACTCAAAATAATATCTCAAGTTTCATTCATAGTGCAGCATGTATTCTCTTTTTAAAATTCTCTTTTTAAAAACTGAATAATGCCCCACTGCATATTTTGTATTCATTTTGGTTATCCATTCATTTTTTGGATCCTTTGAATGTTTCCATAGATATAGGTATACACATATTTCTTCAAGGCTCTGCTTTCAACTTTTGGGGGTATATAACTAGAAGTAGAATTGCTGGTCATGTGGTAATTCTTTTCTAAGTGTTTTTGAGTCACAATTCTATCATTTTCCACAGTAGTACTATTTGACATTCCTACCAGCAATGTGGTTTCTCCACATCCTTACTGTTTTAGTTACTTTTCTATAACTGTGAAAAAAAACCACCATGGCCAAGACAACTTAGAAAAGAAAGCATTTAATTTGGGGCTCCCAGTTCCAGAAGGTTAGAGTCCATGATCATCATGGCGGGGAGCATGGCAGCAGGCAGGCTTGGCACTGGAGCAGTAGCTGAGAGCTCACACCCAGTCTACAAGCATGAGGCAGAGAGAGCTAACAGAAAATGGCAGGAGCCTTTGAAACCTCCAAGCCCACCTCCAGTGACATATCTCCTCCAAAAAGGCCACACCTCCTAATCCTTCCCAAACAGTTCCACCAACTGGAGACCAAGCATTCACATATCTGAGCCTATGGAGGTCATTCTCATTCAAACCACCACACTTGCCAACACTTCTGTTCTGTTTTGTTTTTGCTAATAGCCATCATGCTAGGCATGAGGTGATATTTCCATTTTTAAAAAATAAACAACATTCCTAAGCCATCACTACCTTTTTGGGCAAACAGATACCTATCAGAACATGTTAACACTTGCCTTTATCTATTCTCAAAA
Source organism: Peromyscus nudipes (assembly GCA_902168325.1). Classification (NCBI taxonomy): domain Eukaryota; kingdom Metazoa; phylum Chordata; class Mammalia; order Rodentia; family Cricetidae; genus Peromyscus; species Peromyscus nudipes. The sequence continues at coordinate 54,216 of CABHPH010157754.1, forward strand.
AGCCAAACAGTATAATAGTCCAAATAGGACAGGCCCAGTAGAATCCAAGCCAAAGGCTTAAGAGGGCTTATATTTTCTGTTTGCTACCTAATTTGATTACAATGGGTATCTTAGTTTCTTTTTCTATTTCTGTGATAAAATACCACAGCAAAGTCAACTTTAGAGAAAACGGTTTTCTTTTGGCTCACAATTTAACCATACAGTCCATTGTAGTGGGGAAGTCAAAGCAGTATGGTCTTGAAAGCAGCTGGTTTCATCATACCGGCAATTAGGAAGAGGAGTGAGATGAACGCTTGTGTTCAACTAACTTTCTCCTTTAAAAAAATATTATTCATTTGTTTATTGTATGTGTGTCTGAGTATATGTATATGTGGCATGTACCTGAAGTACCCACTAAGGCCAGATAGGGGCATTGGACCTCCTAGAACTGGAGTTTCAGGTGTTTGTGAGCCATCCAGTGTGGGTGCTAAGAATTAAACTCATCCTCTGGAAGAAACACCACATGCTCTTGCCTTCTGAGTCATTTCTCCAGCCCTGCTTCCTCCATTTTATACAGTTTAGGAACCAAAGCCAGGAAATGGTGTCACCCACTTTTCCTGTGAGTCTTCCTCCCTCTGTTAACTCAATAGCTAGAATCCTTCGTGGGCCTGCCCAGAGGCTAGAGAATCCCTCCTAGGTGTATCTGGGGGCTTATCGCCTGTGTGTTTCCATGTCCCATCAACTTGACAATTAACACTAAACATTACAGCTGGACTTTGCTTTTGCTTTTTTTAGGTCCCACAGGTCTAACAGAAAGAGGAAACCCAGAATAGATTAGAAAGAATTTGAAGATTAGGACTCTTGAAAGGTGTGTGGACTGCATAGATAAGCTACCCATGTTTGCCTTTCACTACTTTGAGTTTAAGCCCAGCTTTGGTCCTCCTGTGCTGTAGCTTCCTCTGACCTCCAGGCTTCGTAGACTGTGAAAGGGCTGGGTCTAAACTAGTGCTTACCCAGTTATTTGTCAGCACGTGACCCCAGGAGGAATTCATAATACTAAGTGACCCCGTCATTTTTCTTGGATTCTCAGCTGTGTGGTACAGTAGGAAGGAGACTAGTTAATAATTGGGATTACTTTGTCAGAAATGCCACATCTTCCCTCGTAAGTATGTCAGAGACCCAGAGAGAGCTCTCTCTCCTTTTCTGGGCCCTCCAACTTTTAGATAATTATGGCTGGCTACGTCTGTCCAAAACAAAGCAGAATATCAAGCTGTGGCTGCCCAGGCAAGGGGAAGTGTGCAACTGAACCCAAAAGCATCACTGCCAAGGTTCCCTGGCTCTGGCCACATACCAAATGCATACACTTGCTTGCATGGGTGTGTGTGCACCTGGTGTGTGTGTGTGTGTGTGTGTGTGTGTGTGTGTGTGTGTGTGTGTGTATTCCAGTCTCACGCTCTATTTACATTTTTCACTAACACTGAGAATACATGTTGGTGGGGACATTTGCTAAAGGAACAGATTAGTAAGTAAATCCCATGTACTTGTTACTTTTCTGTTACTGTGATAAATACCATGACCAAGGCAACCTATAGAAGAAAGGTTTATTTGGGTTTATGTTTCCTGAGAGTCTGTAATGGTGGACAAGGCATAGCAGCAGGCTGCCAGAGCAGGAAGGTCAGAGATCACATCTTTAACCACATGAAGTAGAGTGGAAGAGAGTGGACTGGAAGTGAGGTGAGGCTATAAACTCTCAAAGCCCACCCCCAGTGACATACTTCCTCCATCAAGGTCATACCTCCTTACTCCCTGCCCCCACCCCTACCCCCACCCCCATAGTGACCAGGTCGGGACCAAGTGTTGAAATGCCTAAGCCTTTGGGGGACATTTCTCTTTTGAACCACCACATCCTTCCTTAAGATTGTACGGAACAGCAAAGCATGGTGGTACACACATGAAATCCTATCACTCAGAAGGATGCAGTGGACAAGATGAGTTTGAGGCCAGATGGGGCTACACAGGGAGATCCTGTGTAACATGAATCTTAAAGAGTCTTATTAATAAAATCAAACCTGAGGCCAGGTATTGGGGTAAACACTGGAAGGTCAGAGAGACAGAATAAGCCACAGCTATTTCACCTCGCTGGATCCTCAGATGGTCTTGCTTCCTCAGACTGGAGGCCTGTGAGTCTTCATTCAGCATGGGTCTCAGCTGAACTGCTGCTAGAAGCCTGAATGCTTAACCAGGCCAAATGCTTCTCCAGGCCAAATGCTTCTCCAGGTCAAATGCTTCTAGTTTCTGGTCCTCACGCTTTATATACTTTTCTGCTTTCTACCACCACTCCCTGGGATTAAAGGTGTGGGTCACCATGCCTGGCTGTTTCCAATGTGGCCTTGAACTCACAGAGATCCAGAGGGATTTCTGTCTCTGGAATGCTAGGATTAAAGGCGTGTACTACCACTGCCTATCCTCATGTTTAATATTGTGGCTGTTCTGTCTCTGACCCCAGATAAGTTTATTAGCGTGCACAATATTTTGGGGAACACAATACCACCACAATCCTGTCTCGTAAAACAAATGCAGGGATGGCAAGATGGTTCAGTAGGTAAAGGTGCTTGTTGCCAAGTCTGATGACCTGAGTTCAAGCCCCAGAACCCACAGGCTAAAAAGAAAGAACTGACTCCTGCAAGTTGTCCTCTGACCTCTGCACATGTGTATTAGTTCACTCTGGCACCCAGGCATGCATAAATAAATAAATAAATAAATAAATAAATAAATAAATAAATGAATGAATGAATGAATGAATGAATGAATGTAATTTTAAAACAAAATCGACAGGTTGTATCTGTCAGTGGGTAATGGTTGAACTCCGGAGATGGTGGCCCTTTAGACCATAGCAGACTCTTGTATGCAGAGAGATTGAAATGATGATCTCTGTGCAGGTCCATTGACAAAATAAAACTTGGAGGTGGCTATTTGCAAGACCGTGAAGAGAAAGGAAGTCCAGTCATGAGCCCTTGAGCAGGGTTCCCAAGGTTTGGCCACCAAGCAGCTAGAGCCCTGAAGTACAGCTGAGGCACCACGGAAGTGACCTGTCTACCCTTTTTCCAGGCATCTTTCAACTTGGACACGCTTCCACGATAATTATCAAAGAAAATGAAAAGAGCAGACAGCTCAGAGGGGTTCTGGCAATAGCCTAACACTTTACTACCTTCCGGCCAGGGAAGGCCTCATAAAAGCAAAAAATCTGCTACCGGTCACCGCTTTGCAATCAGGACTCATTGTTCCATGTAGGCACTGCTTTTAAACTCCCACAGGCGGGCAGGCAGGCAGGCTTTCCACTACTTCCCTGGGCATCCGGTTTCAAGACAGAAGAAAGAAGTTTGTTTTTATCCTCTCTCTCTCTCTCTCTCTCTCTCTCTCTCTCTCTCTCTCTCTCTCT
>CABHPH010157754.1:57643-71978 GCA_902168325.1 Peromyscus nudipes
TCTCTCTCTCTCTCTCTCTCTCTCTCTCTCTCTCTCTCTCTCTCTCTGTGTGTGTGTGTATGTGTGTGTGTGTGTGTGTGTGTGAGAGAGAGAGAGAGAGAGAGAGAGAGAGAGAGAGAGCGCCTTTGAGCTAAGCAGTACTCATTCTGACAGATAAGAACATAGCCAGAACTTGTCTAGCAACACTAGCTCAGTAAGAAGCAGAACTCACATTTGGACCTAAGTAGGAGCCCTGCAGAAATCACTGCGCCCAACCCTGCCCATATACGGCTTAGCGTCTGAAGCCAGAGGCAGACACTGGATGTCTCTCCTTTAGCTGATCTCCATCTCGTATTTCTGCATGTGTACTAACCGTGTGTACTAACCGTCCCCCCAGTCCCCTTTTGTCTTTCTTTGTTCCTTGTTTCTGTCATTCTCTCGTTGGTTGTTTGTCCTGGGTCTCACCAGCACCTTCCATGCTGTACTTCTTTGAAGACAATGGCCGTTTGAAGAGCCTCCTGGGCCCTAAAGGCCTTGGCTATGGAATCAGAGCGCTGGCAGCAGCTGGTTTTGCAAAGTGGCCGCAGGTCTCAGTTCGCTTGGGAGGGAAGCTACACCTCATTTAACTCAGTGGCCACCATCCAAATTGTCCCATGGTCAAGAAGCGGCCGCTTTTCATGCCTCTTCTGCACACAGCTTTTGTTTCTCCTCTTTGTCTGTGCCCATCTTTTCTCCCCCCATACCGCAAAAATACTGTTTCAGCCTGAGGTTTCAATTAGGATCTGGCATGATGTGTTCATGGCACGCTTTGTGTGGCCTGCAGAGAACATCCTTCCTGGGGCTTCCTCAGAGAGGGAGCTGTGCTGCCTGCAGAATTCCGTTTTCATGCTGCCGCAAGGGCACCTCCTTTCTCATTTATCCAAAGCCTTGTTTGTCTTTGGGGAAGGAGATGCTGGCCTGTGATTGTGACTGGGGGGGGGGGTGGCTGGGGGGATTGACATCTTTTCAAGAAAGCCAGGCTCACTGGGGGATTATTTCTCCCCAGCATTCATCCCAGTGAACGTGAAGCTTTAACATTAGGGGCTGCATTCATTTGGTAGGTAGCGGCGAAGGGAGCAGCCCCAGCCCGCCCCCCCCCCCCCCCTTTAAGCTTCCTTTTGGTTGTATAGATTTGGAGGGAACGTGTTCTGCCTGTAGAGAAGGCCTGAAAACAAAACAGAACACAACCAAAAAACCACTGGGGCCCAAAATGGTCAGTGTTTCCAACCCACAGTAGAAAGGACTGTCTTTCACATCTGCCCTGTACAACCAAAGGCCAAGTCAGCAGAAGCAAGCCATCATTCCCAGGCTCCCATAGAAGCTTGTAGAAGACTGTTGTTGTAGGCTGAGGAAAGGCCACTTTGGGACATCCTTTGTGTCTGCTCCTGTGTTTGCGCATAAGCTGTCTGGCTGGCTTGCTGTGTATTTTGTTGAAAAAGCTCCTAGACGGCTGGGATTGTGGCTATTCAGCCCCCTCAGAATAGAGACATGTAAATGAGTTTGTTAATTCCACGGAGCGATGGATTAAACCGGTTTTTTTTTTATTTGTTTGTTTTGTGTTTTTGAACTCTGCTGACTGAGGCACAACAGGGAGGCATGAAAGAAGCCCCAGAGGTCTGTCTGCGACTTTGAACAGCCCCACACTGCTTTCTGAGCCTCTTCTGGCATAAAGGACAGTGGTCAGACTAGCTGAGATTAGTTTGCTGTTTGTTTGTTTTAGACAGGGCTTCACTGTGTACACCAGGCTGGCCTTGAACTCATAGAGTCTGCCTGCCTCTGACTCCTGAGAGCTGGGATTAAAGCTGAGTACCACCACATCCAACTTGAATATTTTATTTAATGATGTAAGTGTGTGTGTGTGTGTGTGTGTGTGTGTGTGTGTGTGTGTGTATGTCTGTGTGTCTGTGTGTCTGTGTGAGTATGTGCATCTGAGTGCATGTCTCTTTGGAAACCAAAGGTGTCAGGTCCCTGGAGCTGGAGTTACAGGCTTGTAAACTGCTTGACCTGGGTGCTGAGAACTAAGCTTTGGTCCTCTGCAAGAGCAGCCTGTGCCCTTAATTGCTGAGCCACCTCTCTAGCCCCCAGCTAAGTTCTTAAGGACTCTTCTTGCTCTGAGTCTGGGCTGGTGACCAGTGAGATGGAAAGATAGCGAGCCGCTAAAAGGTAAGACTATTATAGTTAAGGATACAGTTCAGGTCGGGGGCATGACTGGGTCGTTACAGCACTTGCTCTGCCAGCCTGAGGACTAGGGTTCCCAGTCCACAGAACCCCTGTAAATGCCGAGTAGGTGTGGCAGCTTGCCTGTATTTCCAGCCTCTGAAGGCAAAGACAAGGCATGCCCAGGACAAGCTAGCTCATAAGACTAGCCATATTAGGAAGCTCTTGACACTCATGGTTTGTTCATATTGCTTTTGACAGCTTGGGCTTAATACCAACAGACCCCAGAAGAGACATATCTATGTAGACTTATGAGTGCACACGTGTACTTACAGACACACAATATACATATGTAGACATAATTCATAAACCTGTTAATCTATACTGTCCATACATATAATATGTATTGTATATGTACACACATATGTATGGATATGGATTTTACTAAGTTGATATCTAGAAGTGAGTGAGCTTATTCCTTCAGGCCTCACTTGGAATGCTACCATTTCCTCTGCCCAAGGGTCTCTGGCTGAGACTTTTTCGTAGAACATTTTGTACCAGAGTTCACTTCCTTCTTGCAGCTTTTGACAGCCTTAGTCAAGCCTCCTAATGAGAACCCTCTGCCACATGGCCTTTTGGAGGGTGTGTGCCTGCCATATTTTTCATACATATTATCCGCTCAGATGGACATATGTTTTCCCAAGCCATAAGAAACTCGTTAGGAACTCCTGCTTCTGCTGAAGCTGTCAGGCTGCCTTCTGACAGGGGGCCAAGCTGGCTTTCCACTGACAGAATCCCTTTCAGACCTTTAGTTTTTATTAAATAGACCATTTTAAGATGTAACACCCCACGTCACACAGCTTGAAGAGTTTGAGCAGCATGTTGGGTTTTTTTCTTCTTCTCCATAATGACATTTGTTTTTAGTCATTTTTTTTTTCCAGCATTGGATTTACTGTGACATGAGAGAAAAAGGACACATCTCAGAAGGTTGGCTGACTCGGCCAAAGCTGACTTAGCTGATTCCCATGAAACTTCATGTCCAGGAACTTGCTACAAACAGGAAGCCACTGCTGTTTCCAGGTCTCTCTGGAAAAGTGTGCGGGAGGCAAGTGCTGGTATCCAAAGGACTTCAGAGGACTTTCTCTGCTCTCTATAGAAGTAGGCTGCTGGCCTACTTCTGCAGCCTGTGTGATATCAGCCAGGCTCCACTGGCCTTCAGACATGGAGAATACCTCTCAGCCACTTCAGTGGGTCAGGTCCCCAGCTTCTGGGCCCATCTCTGTAGTGTGGGTATAATTAGAGAGTCACCCAGAAGATCACATATCAAGGGCTTAGTCTGCTTGTGAAGTATTGAAAGGTGGTACAGCTTTTAGGAGGTAGGGCCCAGTCAGAGGTTCTTCGATGATGGAAGTGGATCCTAAAAGGAAATCGTAGAGCCCCTTCTCTTTCCCTCTCTTCTCTCCTCTCTCCTTCTCTTCTTTCTCTCTCTCTCCCTCATTCCTCAGCTGTTGTAGAATATTATTTTAAGGTGTGTTACTTTTGTTTATGTTGCATTTGTTTAACTCTGTGAAGTTGTGTTACTGTGCCTGTCTAAAACACCTGATGGTCTAATAAAGAACTGAACGGCCAACAGCAAGGCAGGAGAAAGGATAGGTGGGGCTGGCAGGCAGAGAGAATAAATAGAAGGAGAAATCTGGGAGGAGAAAGAGCAAGAAAAGGAGGAGAACACAAGGGGCCAATCACCCAGCTACACAATCAGCAACAGAGTAAGAAATAATGAAAGGTACACATAAATAGTAAAAGGGGAAAAGCCCAGAGGCAAAAGGTAGATGGGAAAGCTGGCAAGAAACAAGCCAAGCTAAGGCCAGATGTTGATAATTGAGAATAAGCCTCCATGTGTGATTTATTTGGGAGCTGCGTGGCGAGCCCCCCAAAAGAGAAAAGAACAAAAACAAACAACATTAACCCCTTTCCCTCTTCCCTTTTTCTTCTTCTTTCCCTTTTTCCTGCCTCCCTCTCTCCCCATCCTCCCTGTCCTGATTGTTTTGGTTTATTTTCAACTTGATAAAAGCTAGAGTCATCTGAGAAGAAGGATCTTAATTGAGATCCTCTATGAGACTGGGCTGTAGGAAAGACTATAGTGTATTTTCTTTTTTTGGTTTTTTGAGACAGGGTTTCTCTGTGTAGTGTTGGTGCCTGTCCTGGATCTCACTCTGTTGACTAGGCTGGCCTCAAACTCACAGAGATGCACCTGCCTCTGCCTCCCGAGTGCTGGGATTAAAGGCGTGTGCCATCGCCACCTGGCCGTGTATTTTCTTGATAACTGATTCTTGTGGGAGGTGCCACGCCTGGGCTGGTAGTCCTTGGTGCCGTAAGAAAGCAGGCTGAACAACCCATGAGAAACAAGCCAGTAAACCCCATTCCTCCATGTCTTCTGCTTCAGTTCCTGCCTCCAGGTTCCTGCCTTGAGTTCCTTCCCTGACTTCCCTCAGTGGTTTAAAAAAAAAAAAAGTTAGCTGAAAGTGTAAGCTGAAATAAACCTTTTCCTCCCCAATTTGCTTTTGGTCATGGTTTTTATCACAGCGTAGAAACCTGACTACAATGATCCCTCTTCCCCTCCCTCTCCTCTCCCTCCTTGGATTGATATTAAACCTTTTGTCGTGACATTACCTACTATCCACTGCCCTCCCTAGAACTGAGTCTTTGAGCTTCGAAAGCTGTCATCTAAACAAACCTTTTCTGTCTATAAATTAGTTACCCTGGTTATTTAATTACAGGAACACAAAACTGACTAATGCATTCTGCCCAGAATACTCTTCTCCCCTCCCCTTCCCTTCCCAGTACTTTCCCACGGTTATAATCTCACATTTTATGTGCCTATTTGGTTGATGTCTGCATGCTCCATGAGGATATGGTTGCACTAGGACCTGGTGTTCTTTCCTTACATCCTTAGCAGATACTGTATTAACTAGAAGACAGACTCTCAAGTTGAGTGAGTGAACTCATAAATGCATGAGTATCGATTGTCCCACAAGGGCAGAGGTTCTGAGAAATGGTCCAGCATGGTGTGAGACACACAATAGTAAGGGATAAATCACATGTGAACAAGTGCCACTGCTTACACAATACCATGCCCATACTGTCCTTGGCGTTGAAGAGACGAGCTTCTACTTAGAAAGGTAATATGTGCTAACAGGAAGGAATTAACTTAAAATAACAATGAGCACTTTTGTGAGAGTGCGACTTTTGTATCTCAGTCAGTGCTGGATTTGTGTTGGGGGGGCACAACCATGCCACTGTATGCATGTGGCGGTCAGAAGACAACCTGGGGTGTCAGGCCTAACCTTCCGCCTGGTCTGAGACAGGGTCTCTTTTGGAGTTTGCTGCTGTGTACTCCAGGGAAGGTGACCTGACCTTCCAGGAATGATTCTTGCTCTGCCTTCTATCTCAACTTAGGCGCAGCACTGGGATCATGGGCGTGTGCTGCCATGCCCAGCTTTATGTGGGTTCTCAGGACTCGAACTCAGGACCTCATGCATGGGTAGCAAGTGCTTTGCCCACTGAACCCCAGCCTCCTACTTTCTAATCATGTGACTTTTTTAGGAAACTCACCTCTCAGCCTCAAGCTCCTCATCTATAAAACAGGATGAGTTGTTAGGATAATGTGAAGTGCTCCACATGCAGAACCTCCCAAGCACACAGCATGATACAAGTTCCCTCACCCTGGGCATCATTATGACCGATTCAGCAAATCTCTGGGCATTCACATGTGGTGAGGTCATTGACCACAGTGACTCTAGTCAAGGCCTAGAGTTTTAGTTTCCTACTGTGCAGAAGGAGAGGATTAGGACATAGCTGGGTTCTTTCCAAGTGTGACCGTCTGTGCAGTAGGGAGAGAGCGAGATCAGAGGGAGTGACTGTGGCGGAGCAAGTTTCCAGGAACTGGTGGTTGAGCCACATCTGGAAAGACAGATAGCACTTGTTTTAGGCAGAGACTAGGATGCAAGGATGCCAGCCAGATGGAAGAAGCTGTGCAAAGCCCCAGAAGTGGAGAAGGCACACGTTGCATTTAAGACAGGGTGGTAGTGGGAAGGCGGCTCCCCAGGAGGAAAGGAAGATGTGCATTGTAGATCTGGTTTCTTGAGAAGGAAGACTTGAGGATCACACTGCTTGAACCAGATGAATGAAAGACAGCAGGACTTGTAGTGAGGGACAATGGCTGGGAGGTCATGTCCTCCTGACAGAGCTGATGAAAGCCAGGGCTGGGATTGGCAGGAGGAGTGAATGGTGAATGGTCAAGGGAGAATCTAGAACATGAATGAAACAGTTGGTACCAAAGCCAAGACAGGAGGTAGAGGAGGTTCCCAGAATGCCTCTTGCCACTCAAAAGAAATGCATTCCATCCTTGAGAAAATCAGATGGTGCCCTAGAAATGGGATCTGTGATTGACAGCCCAGCAGAGGTCTTCTTGACCTCCAACTGAATGCAGGATTGAGTAGAGGCAGCCAGGGGTCAGGATGGAGGGATCAAAGGATGGGTGACAGTCAGCCCTAATGCTTGGTGTGCGGGTAGACCCATTCACTCCTGCAGTTGCCCTGAAATGGGTGGGGGTGTGCCTGGGAAATGGGGAAAAAACAAATGCGCAGCTTAAAAATCCAGAATCGTGATGGACCACTCCACAAGCTTAAGATCAAGGCAGGAAACAGGTTTTCTTTACCAGCTGCCCTGCAGGCACAGAAAAGCCTCAACTACACAGTATACCAAGTGGGCATGGGAGTGGGTATGTAACCTGGCATCTGGTAGATGATCTGGTAGGCGGTAGTACCATGGTTATAAACCAAACAATAGTGGAAGGTTTTTTTGTTTTGTTTTGTTTTTTGTTTCTTGTTTTTTGTTTTTTGAGCAGCCTGGGGCTTCCAGCATGGGATAGATAGTTCAGGTGGAATACTGGGCTAACAAGGGTTAATCCGCTGATGGCTGGGCTCTACCATTTACCTACTATATGTTGTGAGTGAGCCACTCGGCTTGTTCAGACTTCAGTGTCTCCATTCTCTGTAGCTGGGTCAGCTTATAGACATGCAGTAGATGCTCAATGAAGTGTAGGTATTGAAAACTGTGGGATGTAGCTTGCCTGGTAGAATGCTTGCCAGGCATGTGAGTCCCAGATTTGATCTCAGTACCACAGAAAACCAGACAACAAAATTTAGAAGGATCACAAGTTCAAGGTCATGCTCAGCTACATAGTGGTATCTTAGTCAAGTTTCGATTCCTGTAATAAAACACCATGGCAAAAAGGCAAATTAGAGAAGAAAGGATTTATTCCAGCTCTCAGCTCTCGGGTCACAGGCCATCATCTAAGGAAGTCAGAGCAGAAATTCAGGGCAGGAACCTGGAGGCAGGAACTGAAGCAGAGGGCATGGAGGAGTGCTGCTTAATGGCTTGTTCCTCATGACTTGCTCAGCTTGCCTTCTTATAATAGCACCCAGGACCACTAGCCCAGGGGTGGCACTGACCACAGTGGTCATGGCCCTCCCACCTCAATCATCAATCAAGAAAATACTCCACCTGGCGGTGGTGGCGCACGCCTTTAATCCCAGCACTTGGGAGGCAGAGGCAGGCAGATCTTTGTGAGTTCAAGGCCAGCCTGGGCTACAGCATGAATTCCAGGGAAGGCACAAAGCTACACAGAGAAACCCTGTCTCGAAAAAGCCAAAAAAAAAAAAAAAAAAAAAAAAGAGAAAATACTCCTTAGATTGGCCTACAGGCCAATCTTAGGGAGACATTTTCTCAATTAAGATCCCCTCTTTCCAAGTATTTCTGCGTTTATGTCAAATTGACAAAAACCAACTAGCAAAGGCCAGCCTGGGCTACGTGAGACCCTGTCTCAAAACAAAACTGTAAAGGAGGCCATAGATCAGTCAGCTAAAACCACGTGCACGTGCTAGGGTACTCAGAATTCCCCTTTGTCTGGTTCCTGTAAGGTGTGGGCCATTCCAGAAAGTTCAGCCAAGAACTTCCTCCTTGCAAGGCCTCTAGGTAACTTCAGTACTGGCTGGCTTGCAAGTTCACAACTGCAGCCCTCTGTCTAGGTTAACTCTGGCTGTGCATTCCCAGAGTGTGAGCCAGTGGCCTGGGGGCCGGATCCAGCCCCTTCTTCCCCCCAGATTCACCAGCGTCAGTCAGAGAGGCTGGTCTCCTTTGAGTGAGAATAGAGCAAGGGTGGGAATAGAGCAGCAGTGTTGGCGTCCCCTGTGTCTTGTTGGATATGTTGATTCTCAGGCCTTGGGAGAGACCCATTGAATCAGAGTCTGGGGCCCAGCAGTGTGTGTTTTAACAAGATCTTCCGTTGATTCTGAGGCGTGTGACAGTTTGAGAGTCACGAAAGCCGGCATTAAGAGGAGATGTAAGTTTAAGTAATGAGTGGTGCAGAGAAGAACTTAACGTGACTGGAACTTTGGGGCCAGTGGCTTTTCAGGGTTTTAAAAAAGACATTTTGCAGAGGCTGAGGAAATGGCTCAGGCGATAAAGTGAGGACCCAAGTTCCATCCCCAGAACCCACATCAAAGCTGGCCTAGTGGTCCATGCCTATTCCCCCAGTCCTGGAGCAGCAAAGAGAGACAGATCTCTAGACCCCATTGGCCTCAGCCTGGCTGAATCAGTGAGCCTTGGGTTCTGTAAGAGACCTTGTCTCAGAAAAATAAGGTGGAGGAGCTGACAAGGTGGCTCAGTGGGTAGAGGCCCTTGCAGTGAAACTTGGTGGCCTGAGTTTGATCCCAGAAACCCACATCAGAAGGAGATAATTGATCCTACAAATCATCCTCTGGCTTCCACCCCCCAACACACAGTGGGCACACACACACACACACACACACACACAGAAAGGGAGGGGATTGCCGATTGTCTCTAATCCTGAGCCAATCGACTCCAACTTCTGACTACAACTGTCAGTGACAAGATTGATTGGGCGCCTCACACAAATGTCTTGAGCTTAGGGTTCGTGCATGGGATGGAAGGTCACGGTACTAGGCAGCTGATGAGCGGGATGTTTTTGCATTTAAGGTTTCATAGTGGAATGTTCTCCAAACTGTTTCCTTCTTCTGAACAGGAAAAGCTAAGAATCAGACAGTCTTACCTCTCTGCTCTTCTGCCTCTTTTGAAAGAGTTTTACAATTCTAGGGCAGAGTCGGGGCCCTTAGAAGCACTCCTCCGCTCGTCTGATTTTCCATAGTTTTGTCCTGAGAAATGCAGTTTGGGGGCGGGGGTGGGGAGGCTGTTTAAAGAGCCATCACCCAGGCCAGAACTTAGAGTCCAAGGCCAGGCAGATCCCCTGTCACAAACAGGAGTAGCACATGGGTCATGTACCACTGCTGTTTCTGGATTATTTACTGGGACCAATTCCAGAAACCCGTGTCCATAGTTCTGCTTCAGGCAACATTTTTTACTTTACTTAAGCCCCTCCCTCATTCATGGCCCGCATCTGTTTGTGTGTAACTCATCTCCTTTCTCTCATCAGCGTGGGTGAGGTCAGTATCCTGCCATGTCCAGATTTTATGGGCCGCGTTTTACAAAGCTGCTCCTCTTGAACAGAGCTAACTTATATTTCTTTCTCTAAAATAGCACTTGAGCCTGAGAAATGAAGGCCCGGTGCTAAACTTGGCGGGAACTTGGAAAGTCTGAATGAACCTGTCACAAAGCCCAGATGTTACCCATTGTCCAAGAATAGACTTGAGTTCTGTGTGCAGGAGCGCTCCTCTGGACTCACCTGAAATTCTCTCCCCATGAGGAGCCACAGAACGTGCAGTTGTAGGAACAGCTTGAACCTCACCTCCTGCCTCCATCCTGTCCTCAGCCCGGTGGCCCCTTTCTCACTGATGAAATGGGAAGCTCCCGGGAATCTAAAGCCCCGCACATCAGGCACATCAGGCTTTCCTAAAAATAGTTGTCTTGCTTCCCACTGGTGCAAAATTCCTAGAAAGACGGCAAAGAGTTGTGTATCTTGTGTTCCTTTTGAACAGAAGCGAGAGGGGTCTGCCACCCATGGCCCCAACAAAGAAGGAGTCCATTTCTGAGACTGGGGCTTAAGGTTATCTCTTACAGCCTTTAAAAGTTAATTTTTATTTTTATTTAAACCTGTGCATATCTTAGAGTAAATTAGCTCTGAAATTTTGACCCTTCTCTAATACTTACATTAATTATTTATTTATTTATTTATTTTTATTTATTTTTTTATATGCAGAGTAATAGTCTTACTATGAAGGCTGGCCTCAAACTCATGATCCTCCTGCCTCAGCCTGAGTGATAGGATTGCAGGTGTGTTGCATGTGCATACCTGTCTGGTGGGACTTCGTTCATCCCAGTCTTCAGCATTCTCTGCTTTCTCTTGACTTAGATCTTTGTCTCTTGGGTACGGCATCTCCCACACTCTTGGGTTTAGTCCTTTATTGTGAGAGAATGCATCTTCCAGTAAGAGTCCATGAGAGGCAAACTACGTTTGGAAATGCTTTGTTTTCCTTAGGCATGGACAATGTGACTGGGTATGGAACTCTAAATTTTGAAGTTATTTTCTTCAAAAATTGTAATGTATGTTGGATTATCATCCAGATTTTAAACTGCTGCTGAGAACCCTGATGGTGTTTTGTTGGTGTGCCTCTTCCATCTTGGAGGCTGTGGTTGTCTTTGTCCTAAGCATCCTGAGATTTCGCAATGATGTGGCCCTAGTGTTTATTTCTGTCTATGAGAGATGCTTCTCTCTGGGTCTCATGTACCCTTAAAAGTCATGTGGAGTGGGACAAGAATGCAGGGCCCTGAGCGTTCTAAAACAAGATCATTTCTCAAAGTTGTGTTTGCACCATGCAACTTTGAGGTAGGAGATAGGTCTCCTTCAGGATGAAGAGCCGACTATCCATCGCTCCCAGGAGAAGTAGTGGGTTCGTTTAGTTCTCCAGCTGCATAACCACTGCATGCCCGGTGTCCCAGGAACCTCTACTGCACATGTGAGACTTGAGACCAAGGAAGACTGAACAAACCTGCTGCTCTTGCATCCCTTGCATCCTTGCTCTCCAACGTGAGAGTCTTCTGTATCCTGTTTGTACTCATCATAGCTAACTTACCCATTGTTATTAAGTAAAAACCAGATCCCAGTTCTGACACATTTCCCCATGAACCTAGGGAAGTTTTCTTGAGCTGTTTATTTGATGATTTCTTGTAAATCTGGGAAGACAACTGTTTCTGCACCACCTGCATTTTTAAAATTTACATCTTATGAACTCACCAATTCAGTGGCTTTTGGTGTATTCTGATTATATATATATAATATCTCCATTATAGAAACTGCAGAAAATTCCTGTCATCTGAAGGAAAAGTCCATCCCTATCATCAATACCCGCATGACTCCTCTCTAGCCCCCGGCAATCTCCAATCTCCTTTGCCTCTGTAGAACATTTCATAGAAATGGGATTATCCATTATGTGGCTTTATATGACTGGCTTCATTCACTTAGCGTAAGGTCTTCAAGACTCATCCATGTCACAGGATATTGATTCCTCCTGCCTTTGAACTGGTACACGATGCTCCATTGTATGAGCATAGCCTATTTTCCTTGTCATTTATCAGCTGGGTGATATTTGGGTTGTTTCAGCGTTTGGCTTTGATGAATAATGTTCCTATTATAATCTGAATGTCCACCCAAAATTTCATATGTTAGAATCTAACATCCAATGTGATGCTACTGAGAGATGAAACCTTTCAAAAGTGCTGTTGTTTTGATGTAGTTTGTCACAGATAAAGCTCACACTGAGGTGTGTCAGTGTAGTGGTGTGGGAGGCGGTGCTCACACTGAGGTAAGTGTAGTGGTGTGGGAGGCGGTACCTTAAAGATGAATGTCTTTCTTGTGAGACAGGATTAGTTCTTGCGGGAGTGGATTTGTTCTCTGAAGAGTGATTTCTTCTGGTTTCGATTCTGTTGCTATGATAAACAATACTGACAGAAAAATGACATGGGGAGGAAAAGGTTCGCTCTAGATGTCTTTGCCAACATGAATTGTGTTGTGTGCAGGTTGATTTTCAGAGCATTAGACAGCCCTTCTGGAAAGTGTAGCCGCCACTCCTCATCCCCACACAGTGTCAGTGTTTGCAAGTCCCCACTGACCCCTTCTTCCAACGCTTCCCCTGGAGATTCTGAACCACTAAGCTTCAAGTCCCAGTTAAGACCAGCTTTCTTGGGAACTTCAGTTTCCTGGATTTCGAAACTGCAACTGTTAACTCTTTTGTGTTGTGTTTGTATTTTTGGAGTTTTGTATATAATATACAACATTTATTATGTGTGTATCTGTGGTATGTATGTGTAATATATATGTGCACAGAGGCCAGAGGTTGACACTGGATGTCTTGCCCCTTCGCTGTTTTTTGTTTTCCAGACAGGATCTCTCACTGAACAGAGTGTAATGATTGGTTTGGCTGGCAGGGGAGCTCTGGCAGGCTGGCCGTTTCCTCCTCGGCACTAGAGTTATAGACTCCCAGGTTTGATGTGAGTGCTGGGGCCCCAGCTCGGGTTCTCATACTTTTATAGTGAGCATTCGATGAGCTGAGCATCTCCCCAGCTCTGGGTTTATTATTTAAAAAACAAACAAACAGAAACAAAACTATTGTGCCAATGATCTTTCAGATGTATTGGTAGGTCAATTTTTTTTAGCTATTGGCTGCTCTTTTCTAAGTAATCTAGATTTTCTTATATGTTTGTGAGCATTTTTTATCCTGGCCAGAGGACGTTTTAATGCCAAGGAATCTGATTCCTGGTAATATCCTAAATGCAGCTAAGAAGAATGCTTGTATTTGGGGTATGTATATTATCTTGCAGTCTTCTCCTTTGTGGTATGGGATGGAGCCAGGACCTCCTTTGTGCCAGGCAGGTACTCTACCACTCAGCTCCCTCCCCACCCAGGATTATCTTTTAATTTTAGCTGTGGAATCTGGACCCTACTGGCCCAAGTCAGAATGCTCATCACTTCCCAGATGTGTCCCAGAGTGACAGTTCTTGAGAGCAGTGGCTCCAAAGCTTGACTGTGGACAGGGCTTCACCCCCAGGATTTCAGCCTCAGGAGGCCCAGGAACCACCTGAAGGGTTTGCATTTCAGCAAGTTTCCCAGTGATGCCTGGTGCAAGGGACCACCACAAACACACCTGGGGCCACCACAAACAAACCCGGGACCACCACAAACACACCTGGGGCCACCACAAACAAACCCGGGACCACCACAAGCACACCTGGGACCACCACAAACACACCCAGAACCACTAGTGTTGTGGGTAAAGGGTCAAGGGATCTCCATGGGAACCAGGGGAGCATTGGGAAGCAGAGGAGAACAGAGTGGGGAGGAACAGGCAGGAGGGCACGTGGGAAAGAAATGTGTGCTCAGTGGCACTTAGTCCACAGCTGCCCCTGATGACTCCTTTTTGATTTTCCTCCTCCCCTGCTCTAAGAAACCATGGCGAATCTGCTCAGAGAGAGGCCTCCTCATATCAGAACTGCAATTTTGGTTTTGTTTTTTTTTTAGTAGTGCTGGGATTGAATGTTGGAATCTCCATGTGTTAAACATGTGCTCAACCACTGAGCTCCACAGTCCTAGAATTATACTTCTTCCATTCCAGAGAGAACAATAGGAATAACATGGACTCTTGTTTCCCAACCTTTCTTCTGAGCCATTTATGAATATCTTGTTTAGAACCTCAAAGGTGGGGGCGAGGAGGGGGAGGGCGGAGGAGGTGGGGAGAAGGATGTATATGCAGGGTCCAGAAGAGCCTGGACAAAATCTGCCCAGAAGCTCCAGGATGCTCTCTAAGGCAACAGGACACTAGGCCATATTGTCAGGAGGTCACAAGAGCTCAGGCTTCAGTTATATCTTGGGTACAGATCTGAGAAGAAGGGATCACCATGTGAGCATCTGGAGCAGGGTTCTAGCCCAGTGACAGGTTGGAGCTGTAGGTAGAATGAATGAATCCAAGCCTGAGGCCATTCTTCTGGGTTGTTTCCATTTGGTGATTCTGTTGTAACCATCTCATGTTTAACCTTCCTTTCTTCTTCTTCTTCTTCTTCTTCTTCTTCTTCTTCTTCTTCTTCTTCTTCTTCTTCTTCTTCTTCTTCTTCTTCTTCTTCTTCTTCTTCT
>CABHPH010157755.1:0-22684 GCA_902168325.1 Peromyscus nudipes
CCAAGCTTTCACTGTACAATCCACAAGTCAGAGGTTCCCATTGGAAGCTGGGCAGATACAGGACCAGGCTGAGGCAAGGGCCAGGGCACTGGGTCAGAGCTGAACTCTTTGTCAATTGGCAGCTTGCCCTGGAGGAGAGGCACCTGTCTCTCCACCATTTCTCTTTCTTGTCTGTACCAGGAGGATGACAGACAGGGCTGCAGTCTCTTAGTGCAGCCTTGGTGACAGGTAAGTTACCCATTGCTGTTCCCTCTTCCTTCCGGAGTTGGGGAAGATCATACAGCATGCATCACAATTCCGAACACTGCCTTTGGGGTCCAGAGTAAATACTCCCCAATCAAATGTATTTTAGAAGCAAAGCATGACTATTCACACCAAGAAAGTAAGCAAAGATTCCAAGCTGTCTTGTGGGACATCAGGACAGATTTTTTTCCAAGTAACTTATGAAAAATCTTTTTTATTTTGTTCTCTTTAGACTTTGGAATAGAAAAAAAAAGAATCATGTTCTTGGGAGGCCAAGGAAGGAGGCCAGCCTGAGCTACATAGTGAATTCAAGGATAGCCTGGGATATGGAGTGAGGCCTTGTTATTTTTGTTATTGTGTGGTGTTGGGGATTGAATGCTAGGCAAGGCTAGACTACCATACAGCAGACTCCTATTTTTTAGCCACCCAAATATTTTACCTGTTTCTGTGTATGTGTGTGTGCATGTTGGCGTATGTGAGTGCCGGCCCATGCACGCCATTATGTCCACATGCCATGGTGTACGTGTGTGGAGGTCGGAGGACAGCTTTGAGTGCTGCTTCTCACTTTCACCTTTTTCGAGACAGGATCTCTTGTCGACCTCTGTCTTCACGGCCCTTGCTTGCTGAAGGAGCACTGGGATTATAAATATACTGTGTCCAGCTTTCCGTGGGTCCTGGGGACCTGAACCTGGGTCCTCATGCTTGTGTGGTGAGCACTTTCCCCACTGAGCCAGCTCCCCAGCTCACAGTGCTAGTCTTTAGATGCCACGTTTTCCTTTTCCATTCACCTGTTGACGGGCACTCATGGCGAACCATGTATTGACAATTAAGAACAGTGGAAGCAGGGTGTGGTGGCTCATATCTGTAACCCCAGCACTCGGGAAGTCGAACAGGAGGGTCAGGGGTTCAAAGTCATAGTGAGGTTGAGACCAGTCTGTGCAATGGGAGACCTTCTCTCGAGAAACGGAACAGAACAGAAGGCTTCAGTGATCATGGCAGTAGAGGCGGCTCTCATATTCCCTTTCCGTTACACATAAACTCTATGCAGACCTTGGGTGTTGGAGCGATATAACCACATTGCCAAACTTGCTTGGTCTCATTTTCGGAGACCCTGGGGGAAGAGTGTTAAGCAAACTTCCAGACACACAGTGTGTGCTTTACAGACTCTTGCACTCATGTGCTCAGCATGAGCACGTGTGCCTAGGGTGACATCTTCCACAGGATGAGGATGGCAGAGACATAGGCCTCCTGTCTAAAGCACACTGGTGTGGGAGGGAGGAGAAGGCCACAGGCCTAAGGAATGACCCCACCAGGAAGAGGTGCCTTCAGAAGACTTCTAGTGAGGACAGAGCTGAGTGGCTGCTGATTGTTCAGAGAGGCTCCAGGAGAGAGTCAAATGCAGGTGGACACTGCCTTTTAGCTGCTGGGATTGGGAGTTTTAAATATTGCTAACAACCTGGGTTGGTAAGGGCATTGGGAACCGGCTACGCTTATACTGTCAGTGACTGGAGA
Organism: Peromyscus nudipes; assembly: GCA_902168325.1. Lineage (NCBI taxonomy): Eukaryota > Metazoa > Chordata > Mammalia > Rodentia > Cricetidae > Peromyscus > Peromyscus nudipes. The sequence goes on from CABHPH010157755.1 coordinate 1,756, forward strand.
TTGCTCCAATCAGTGCGGATTTTTTTTTTTTTTTTTTTTTGCTTTTAATGGATAATATCTCGGTTTCTGTCAAAGCTGAGCATATGTATGTGTTCTTGGACTCTGTAGTCCCACTTCCAAATCTTGGCTTCCCTGGAGCCGTGGCTGCCGTCTAGGAAGCTCTGTGCTCTCTCACCCATGATCTACACCAGAACGGCCGTGTTGTTTGTGATCCCGAGAGTCTGGAAGCTGCTGATATGCTTATTGACAGGGGAATTGGTCCCTGTATACAACCGCATTCATACTGTAGGGTCCTGAATAGACGCTAAGACGAGAATTAGGTAAATCAATATCAGAATGACATGATGTGCTCTCAGTGTTCTACCTGTGAGCTGAGGGGTCCCCTTGCCTCTGTTCCTTGGGGTCACTCTAAAGAGCATCTGACACAGGGCCTGGCATAATGAAGATGCTGGATCAACAGACACGGGCTTTTCTCAGAAGCTGAGAGAGGCAGGCCCATCTGAAAACTCTTTGCTATTGTTCCAGTTTTGTTTGTGTTACTGTGATAAACACCACAATCAAAAGCAACCGGGGAGGGGAAGGGTTTATTTTATCTTACAGTCCATCACAAAGGGAAGTCAGAACAGGATTCCAGCAGAAGCAGAAATGGGGACCTCAGATAAATACTGCTTGCTAATGTGCAATCCATGGCTTGCTCAGATAGTTTCCTTATAATCTCCCAGGACCACTTGCCCAAGAGAGGCACTGCCCACAATGGGCTGGACCCTCCTGCATTAACCATCAATCAAGAAAGTGCCCATAGACTTGTCCACATGGAGGCAGTTCCTGAATTGAGGTTCCCTATTCCCGGTTGACTCTAGTGCAGCCAGGTTGGATTATCTCCTCGGTCCCACTGTTTGCTGTTAGGGAGTTGCCAGGGGAGGCAGGCAGAGCCAGACAAAGCACAGAGAGATAGGTCCAAACTGGGATCAGCTGCCATCTCTGAGTTTTTGGTAAGTCATTACCTCAACTCTGGCTTCATATCTAACAGACGGCTTAAGCTAAGTTCTGTTGGGGGAACAGCATCTCTGAAAGTCCTCGCTCTCCTGACACTCTCATCACAGTTAGCTTTGGCTTTTCATCCGGGCCCTGGGCTAATGAAGCACACTCTCTCTGGAGCCTTGCTAGCATCAGACAGAGGAGACAAGAAGAAAGAACCTTCAATGACTCTTAACACACTTCTATTCCCATCCCATGGTCAAGGAGTCACGTGACCAAGCATCATGGGGCAGACAGTTCCCCTACCCAGTGGGGGAAGATGGAAAATGCTGCAGTAGCACACTGATACACAGCTACATGAGTAAAAGTGAGTACTGGCCCCTTCCTGAATGACCGAGCAGAGACCCAGTGATACATAACAAGCGCAGGATGTCTCTGCCTCCGCAGGAAGCCCAGAGGGTGGCAACATGTGTTCTTTCTCTCCTCCCCTCCTTCTGCTTTTAAGGGTCCTCAGCAACTTCTGTCAGAGCCACAGATTCAGATGAAGGAGCACAAGATCCATCTTTGAAGCTGCTTGCGCGATCTTGGTTTGGGTGAGGATTTGAAAACCTTCAGCTAGTATTGTTTGATTCTGAAGATGTGTGTGTGTGTGTGTGTGTGTGTGTGTTTTATTTATTTGACCCTGGGCTGCAAGTTTTGGGTGTGTGAAGCGCAGGAGGGGTAACAGGGCTTTCCTGTGGCTCAATAGGAGGGGACTCAATAGTTATTCTGGAGACGTCTCGGTCCCTGCCCTATCTGGTGGCTGTAAGCTATCAAGAGAGTCTCCATGACAGAGAAATGGGAAGGTAAAAGACAGAAAGGAATTGGGGCTATGGAGGTGGAGATCAAAGCAATGTAGGGCCCTGAGGCAAGGCTGCCAATGGCCCAGGAGCCGGGTAAAGCTGGGAAATGGGGCAGTGGGAACTTCCATCGGATGCCCTCTGTCCACCCGCCCTTGGCTTCTGACACCTAGTGCTGTAGGATAACCTTTCTGTGTCTTAAGCCTCTGGTCTGTGGTACTCTGTTACAGTAAGCACAGTGCATGAATTCATGAGGCCAGCCAGGGGCAACTTCGGGTGAGCTGCCACATGTTGGTCACACACTCTGCCACTGTGACAGATATCGAGGGAATCAGCCTGAGGGGAGGATGATTTATTCCGGCTCATAGTGTGAGAAGTTTCAGTTCACAGTCCTTCAGCTGCTTTACAAAAGGTGAGGAAGAGCACAATGGTGGAGTGTGGGGGGGCAGGACACGGACATGTCGTGGAGCTAGGTCGCTTACCTCCTTGTGGATAGAAGGCAGAGGAACACAGACAGTAGGGTGGAGGAGAGATAAGCTCAGCTATCTGCCTCTTCCAATGAGACCATGCCCTCCAAGTCTCTGCCACCCTGTCAATGCCATTAATGTATGGCTCTATCACTTCTTCTATGGGAACCTTTAAAGACCTCCAAACCACAGCCCAGTGAAGGGAGGCTTGAGCATGGTGGGTGCTGACTGTGCTCACCAAGTCTTTCCATGTTCTTTTCATCTTTGTTCCTCACCTGCCAGGGGACCAGGGTGATTTATTTACAGCTGGGCTGCCTTAGGCAATAAGAAGAAATTTCCCCTCCCCAAGCCCTGTGAGCCTCTGGGGGCAGCAGAGGTTGGGACTTGAGTTTTACAGACTCTAGGTTAACCTTACTGGCAGACATCTGGGTTGACCTGGCTGGGGCCAGTGCTTCTGGACGGAGCCACAACTTTTAAGGGCCAAATCATTACCTTCCTTTACTCTAGTACCTTCTGCAACCACTCACTGCCTCCTCTTTTGTCTAAAGTTCCATCATTTCCCTCTGGGGCCCTCCTCTGTTCTGTGGGAGGCAGAGGTAAGGCCCTTGCGTGGCTTTTTCCCTTGCTAATATCCCCTGTTGTAGTGGGTAGTCATTCCAGCAACCCCCATTGAGGCTTCAGTAACTATTATGCCTACAAGGCGGGGCCAAGAGAGGGCCCTGAAGACCCGAGATCCCGATATGCCACCCTCTCTTGGTCCCTGGACCCTGGACAATAGAGGTAGACCGAGCAGAGTTCTCCAGAGAACACTGCCGGACTGCGCTATGTCTTCCCCAGACCTTGTAGCCTATCCCTTCATTTGTGAGTTACCCCACAAAATAAACCTCCCTTTTAACTACATGGAGTGGCCTGAATAATTTCACCAATACCCTGTCCCTAGGAGGCACAAGCCAAAGTTCCTGCCTACAGGTGGGCTGTCCTTCCAGACCTTTTCCTACCTCCAGCTTGGGCACCCCCCATTGCAGATTTTTCTTCCTGGTCATCATGCACTGGTTTGCTGATCTCCCTCTTGGTCATCTGTCCTCCTTAGTGACAAGTATTAGCCTTTGGAAATGACCCTGCCATCTCCTACACTAAATAGGGGATATTTAGGGCATAGGCCCAGGTCCCCCTTCTGTTTTATTCAGTGTGAATCTGAATCCTGTTTGCTCTCAAGACCAGGCATGATGTGGTGGTTTAAAAGAAAATGGCCCCCAAAGGGAGTGGCACTATTAGGAGGTGTGGCCTTGTTGGAGGAAGTGTGTCACTGTGGAGGTGGTCTTTGAGGTTTCATATGTTCAGGATACCGCCCAGAGTGTCAGTTGACTTCCTGTTGCCCGAGTCAAGATGAAGGACTCTCAGCTCCAGCACCACATTTGCCTGCTCACCGCCATGCTCCCCATCCTGATGATAATGGACTGAACCTCAAAAACTATAAGTGAGCCATCTCAATGAAATGTTTTTATTTGTAAGAGTTGCCGTGGTCATGGTGTCTCTTCACAGCAATAGAAAACCCAAACTAAGACACATGACTAGCTCTGGGAAGCCTTCTTGGATAGCTGCTACTTGGCCAAGGTCTCCCACGGCCCAGGGCATTGTCCTTCACCTTGTGTGTTGCCAGAATGCTGCTTCCCTGCCTCCAGTCAGGTGGTTGCATAGGGGACCACTGGGGTGTCTAGTAGGTAATTCATCATTTGTCTGAATTCACCCATGCTCAGGGAGTGACTGATTTGTTCCCGGGACTCAGTGGACCTGAGCAGAGAGGCAGCCTTCAGTGACTCCTCTCCAGCAGAGACGGGACTGCTAGCTGCTGGCCCGTGCAGCCACTGGGCCTCTCCTGGTGTGCTACGTGGTGTTGGCAGATGCTGCCCAAATACAGATATAATTTCTGTTTTGTTACCATATCTGCTTGTAAAGATAACCTCCATTCTGATGTTTTCACTAGCTGAAGATCTAAGATAAAATTAATCTGCCAGCTCAGGATCCTAGTGACTCAAGAAGGGAGATGAAACCACTTAATCAATGGTGGCAGGTGGAAGTCTCTGTGTTTGCTAGGCATGGTGACTCTCCCTGCCACTCTATGTATTTGCTGATGTCCTTAAAGTTTTGAGCTCCAGATGTGTCCAGCCTGTGGCCACATGCAGTTGGGGATGGCTACGCGTCAACCCATCATGAAATTATAAACCTGCTTAAACACTTTGGGTGTGTGTGTGGCTTTTTGTAATCTGACTGTGCAGTTTCGGAGTGCGGATTTTGTAGACAGTAACATCATGTCATGATGTCAAAAGCGGGGATACAATTGATAGGTTCCCGGATACTGACAAGGAAGCAGCAAGCAGGCATGCTTGACACCCCATTTCATAGTTCTGCAAAACCAGACTCTTAAAAAGAGCCCACCCTATAGTTGTCTTGGTGAGGTGACAAAAATATCCTCACCCAGGGGGACTCGGTTCTGACAAGAACATCAACCTGGGCAGCTGGGCAGGGGTGAAAGGAGGGAAAGAGGCCTGGCCATGAGTTCTGGACAGCCAGGGCCACCCTAGGCCTCTGTGTCCCCATGGCCTGAGTTGGTGGGAGTTCAGTAGCCTTGAAACTTGAAAGTCCCTTTGGGCATGGCCTGTGGCTTCCATGGAAGACTTAGGAATGAGTCTGATTTGATTGTCTCAACGGGGGCTCTGGTATGGGCAGACAAGTCTTTGTCCTTCCTCCCAGCCAGGGAAGGAATAGTGTGAACAGGCTGTGGCCAGGGCTCTAGCCAAGTGGGGCTGTACACCACTTCAGCAGGATGACATGTGAGCCCACACTGACTGAGGGCTCACCCAGAACTTATCTCAGATCTTGCACCTTATCATGGGTCTTGGTACATGGAAGGGTCCCATGTCCAGAGTGGGCTCCATGGCTCCTGTGTCTTGTTGGGTAGGTGGGAGGTGTCAGGAGAACATAGGAGTCACCCGGCGACACTCATTTCTACTACTGGTACCTGTGTATATCTGTCTGCCTTCACTGTCCAGGGTTGTATGATAGGCTCAGCAGGGATCCTCCAGGGTTGTATGATAGGCTTTTGGACGGGGCTGGGTGTGTGAATGTGGCTTCTGGAACAGGGCTGGGAGTACCTACCTATGTCCATTGGCAGAGGCTCTGTCCACACTTTCCTGATGGAGGTGTTGGTTCCTGGGCAGGGAAGGCCTGGTGTCTTTGGGGTAGTATGCTCAACCAAATTAGACCTACCTGACGTATCAGTCTTGGAAAAATTTCAAAACTCTCTGGACTCCTAGTCTCCCTCTCTGTCTCTATCTCTATCTCTGTCTCTTTCTCTCTGTCTCTCTGTCTCTGTCTCCCCCCTCTCTCTGTGTGTGTGTCTATGTGTGTGTGTGTGTGTGTGTGTGTGTATATGTGTGTGTTTATGTGCTCATGCATGTGTATTTGTGTGCATGAGCCCAAATCTGTCACTGGAACCAGTGATTGCTGACGTGGTTAGTCTGGCCAGTCAGCTTGTTCTGGAGACCCTCTGCCCCCTTCTTCCTGGGTGCTGTGGTTATAGGTAGCCGCCATGTGTGCCTGACACTTATGCTGGTGCTGGGGATCTGAACTTTAGTCCCCATACTTGGGTAGCCAGTGTTTTATCCACTGAACCGTTGTCCAGCTTCTACTCTCCTCATCCTGAGAAGCCACGGCAGCAGCCTTCAGCCTCCTCCACCCTTGCTTGGTTGTGGGTTTCCTCCCATGGAAACACATAGGTTATACTCCCACATCCCTGTGGTCTCGGGGGCTTATCAGGGACCCCAGCTGATCCCCAAAGTAGCCTGGGCATTGTTATAGTTGCTCTGTGTAGCTCATTTCCTTCCAGGATATAATTCATTTCTTTGGGACTCAGGATTCTCAGCTCTTACAGTTTGGGTAGGGCTGACGCCATACCTAGCTGCAGCTTCAGGGTGGGCACAACGCCCTGCATTTTCCATTAGAGTCAATGGTCACGGGCTCAGAGGAGAGCACAGGACTGGAAAGCCAATCAGAGTTCACAGTGATTGCCAATGTGCAGGGGATGACACATGACTCTAGCCAGGCCAATCAGAGCCTGCCCTGAAATATTTAGATGAAATAATTAAGGAGACAGGCTTAAGGATGTTAGTCTTGGCCATCATTTATCCACTGAACCGTGTAGGCATTGGGTGAGGTGCACACCCCCCACTGGTTTAAGCCCTTTTGAATGCTGTACCTGGTCATGAGTCTGTCTACCTCGATGAAAGATGAGAATCTCAAGACTCAGAGAGGTGGTGGCTCTGGAGCTGGCCCAGACAATGTTTTGCAAAGCTGGGATGTGATTTTAAATCTGGCTGCCTCCCTGTGGCATTCAGATAATGCTAGGAAGGGACACTATGTCCTGGGGTGACCACACATCAATATACGAATGGGAAAGGTTGGGGTCATGCATGCATAGAGTCTTCAGTAGCTGCTTCTGGAATCTTAAGGACTCTCCCAGGCCATCTCAGGCCATCTCTAGGCATTGGTCCTGAGATGCGAGTGGGGATCCTCCATGCTGTTCATATCACAGTAATTTGCAAGAGTGAGAAACTAGAGCCTGTCTAAATGTCCTCTAATGAGAAGATGATTAAGTAAATTATGCAGCCAAAGATGCTTACAATGAGTTTGTAATAACACAGAGGGAGCGTCTAGCATATTAAGTGGGAAAAACAAGGTAGAAATTATCTTGGGAGGCTGATCTCAATCATGGAAAATTACAGATGGAAAGACAGACACATTCTGAAAGGCTGTAATACGCAATGCTTCCCCCTGGGTCGTGAGCTAGATCCTTGCTTTTTAGTCTTCATCTCCAAATTTTCCAAAATGGGAAAGCACTGTGTTTAGAATCGATAGAAAAGAAAACCTGTTATTAACAATTCTGGTAGGGGAAATGTCAACAGGCTCTTCTCTCCCAGCAGAGCTGATACAGAGTCAAGCCTCTGGTCTGAGACAGGCACTCCAGCCCGCAGAGCAGGCTCTTGTGTGTCTCTTCCCTCATGCCGCCTCATCCTGTATGTGTGACCCTTCTGACCTCCGCACGAGGCAAGTCCTTCTTGTGCATCTGCTTTTCTTCCATTTTATTTGCACTATGTTGGGGTCATATGTTCAAAAGAATGAGAAAAAACCCTGTGAATCTTCTATCAGAGAAAAGTAGCAATGACTTCCCACACAGCTACCATCCCTGTTGAAACAGAATGTTCTGGAAGTGTAGAGCCCTCTTTTTCTTAATTGCATCTCCCTCCTTCCCTGTCCCTACCTGGCCCCAACTCCCAATTTGTGAGGTTTGGGGCAAAAGTATCAACACAGACCCGCCTACTATACTTTCAAATATTTATATATGAAATTAACAAACTGTTACCCTGCTTCCTATCTTGATAAATATACCTTTGTAAGAATAGCATGGAAAAAAAATACAGGTTATCCTTTTGATAACTGAAAGCTTGCAAAATATCTAAGCAAATGGAATTTAATTATTATTGCATTTGCCTGTGTGAGCTGTTGACAGACCAAGATGAGCGATAAAACAAAAAATGCATAACTTACAAATTACTGTATGTGTGTTACATAGTTTATTTTTCCCCAAATTCCAATGATATCATTAATTATACTATTATAATTAAGTTTTTTTTTTTTACATAATTGCCTTTCATTGACAACAGGGACACATCACACACTCCCTCCCTGAGTCACTGTGGTTCTGAGATAGTTTCAAAAGTTAACCTTGGGACTGAAAAGATGACTCAAGGGTTAAGAGCACCGGCTTCTTGTAACACACAGGCTTCTCAAACCAAGATAAGACTCCACTCCTGTAGAGGTGGGAGTGGGCTGTCCTAGTGCATGCTTCCTTTCATCAGACAGATGCTCCATGTGGCACTAAGGACCAAGGAACAAGCATAGCTGGGCTGGGAGGCCAGGCCAGGCCTCTGGAGTGGCTACAGCAGGCCTTCATTTCTGTGTCCTGGATTCTGAATTGGATAACAGCATGATAACTCTAAAGAGTTCCGTGATGGAAAGGATGGAGGGGGGTAGGACAGGGGTCTTTCCATGGATGGCCGAGATGAGTCCCATCGTGACTCTGCCAGTTCAGTTTTCTGTAGAGGGCTGATGTGGTGACAGCTCTGTCTTGTGGGGTCCATGACTCCAGGATGCCCTGCTGCTTGCTATGGCTGGCCATAACTCCCCATACCTTCCCCAGGGCTGTGAGGTAGTATTTTTTTACTCTTTTGGGGACTGCCACCCAGCTCCTAAATAAATACACAGAGACTTATTCTTACTTATAAATGCCTGGCCTTAGCTTGGCTTGTTTCTAGCCAGCTTTTCTAACTTATCTTATTTCTCTTTAACTATGTTTTTGCCTCTGGGCTTTTTACCTTTCTTTATTCTATGTCTTTCTTACTTTCTTACTCTGTGGCTGGCTATGTGGCTGTGTGGCTGACCACTGGTGTCCTCCTCTCCTTCTCCTTTTTTCACTCCTCACTCTTCTCTAGAGTTCTCCTCCTATTTATTCTCTCTGCATGCCTGCTCTGCCTATCCTTTCTCATGCCTAGCTATTGGCTGTTCAGCTGTTTATTAGACCAATCAGCTATTTTAGGCAGGCAAAGCAACATAGCTTTACAGAGTTAAACAGATACAACATAAGAATGCAACACATCTTTGTATCATTAAACAAATATTCCACAGCATAAATGAATGTAGCACATCTTAAACTAACATTCCACAACACAGGGCTGTTCCTCACCTCCTCACCCCAGCATGGCTCTATGTCTCATCACTTCTTTCTCTGGGTGGTTTGCCTGGGGAACTATACAGGAAAGCCTCAGTATTGATAGGTACTCCATCAGTCAGACAATGTCATCCATCTCCCACCCCAGCCCTACCCATGCTTGAGGCACATCTGGGAGTGCTTTCCTTCTGAGTATCCACATAGCTTAGCTTCTCTTTGCTTAGATTTCAGGCTGGACCTGGGCTGTCTGAGTCCATTTTGTTTCTGATCCTTTGCCTGTGACCCATTTCCTTTTCTCTCCCCTAGATGGGTGGGTGAGTAGGAAGGGTGATGCATCTTCCTCTTCTCTGCTGGACTCTGAAAGTTTCCAGGCCATGGGCCTTGGTGCTGGTCAGTCCTCAGGTGCTAGATGGGGCCCTGTGGCCTTTCCTATCTGTTGCCTTCCTTCCTGGGGTACGGCCACCAGCCAACATTCTTATTATTTTCTTCCCATTTCTTCCATGTCTACATTGACTTGGGATTCTGCTGCATGTCACTGAAGGAGCCCCAGCTGTCATGTTTTAACCATACCTCTTCTCAGTGGTTTTTCTCCCAGTTGGCTGTCTGCTGGTGAGAGTCTTTGCCTCTTCCCCATAAGGCAATCCCATCATCCCCTTCTCAGAGTGACCTGCCTGTCCACTCTCTGGCTCTGCAGGACTCCCACTCAGTGCTACTCCTGTACCCACCCCCATCAGGCCACATGGTGAAAAGGAGAAGGAGAGGAGGACTCCATGACCTCATAGCTGCCTGTGCGGACTCTCAGTCTTCTTCCCTCCATCACAGACCAGTGACTGTGGGGATGAAGACCAGTGTCCTGTTCAGCCTTGATGTTGGTGTATATCACAGGACCCAGAACAGGGACAGGTCAGTCTGGCCACATCCATTCAGAGAACTGCAGATGTTCCAGCAGGGGTTGGATGTGGCCCATGGTCTGTTTTTGTCAATAAAACTTTATTGGAATATACCCATGTTCATTCATTAATGTGTCATGGACACCATACTCACTTTATAATGACAGAGTTGCATGTTATGGTAGAGATCATGTGACCTGTATGTTAATTCTCAGGACTGAGTGACTAAGAGTCTGAATCTGAAATGGGTGTGGCTTCCCATTTAGGTGCTGTTGCCTCCTTGCTGAGTGACAGGGTCACAGAGTCAGTCTCTCTGAGTGCCAAGTGGGGTCCAGAAGGGATTTGTTTGCTACCTCACAGGCCTGGCTTAATGCCTTCTACCTTTTCCCACACCAGCACCCCCAAGAGGCCGTGTGGTGGCAGACTGGGGTTGGGTTGTTCACTTCAGTGTGGGAGATGGAAACAAGACCTCAGTGGAGCATTGTAGCTAGTGTCCTGCCCACAGCAGCATGAATGGCACTCATTCACTCAGCACCGTGTGTGTCCCAGGTACCAAAGAAGAGTGAAGAATTGTTTGCAAGCCCAGTCCCCCGTCCACTACAGCCTCTCTCCTCACTTCCTAGAATAACCAGCATTGAGAATTTTTCTTCCCATTGTGAGGACTCCCCATGTGGGATGCACACTGTGAAATAGACCTTTCTAGAATAGCAAGTGTCTGTGAGGGAGTCTCCAAGGGGGAGGAGGCTATCTGGAGTGGCCAACAGAGCAAACATCAAGACAGAGGATCCCCCAGAACCTTCTAGATGCCAGACAATGTCTCCATGGGATGCTGAACAGGGGCTGCTGCCTCCAGGCTCACAGCTATTGGCTCCCTGCTCAGCATTCACAGCCTCCCCAGTGTGTGTGTGTGTGTGTGTGTGTGTGTGTGTACGCACGCTCGGGCTTTGTTCTTCCTTGTTCCCAGCCTTTCATAGCTCCTGATTGCATATGTAAAAACTCTCTGGTTATTTTCTGCTCTCTTATCTTCCTGTGGCTTTAATTTTCTTATTTCTTTTCTTCCAAAGAAGACTGAAAGCCAGTTTCAGTGAAGAAATTCCTCATGAAGGAAATGATATCATGTTTCATGTTTGGGCCACCTCGAGTCAATTAGGGATCAACAGGATTAATTATCCTTCCTGGCTGAAAATAGGAAGTAGGAACCTAGAGAATTGGGCATCCTTAACCCTCAGTGGGGAGAGACAGGGCTTTTACAGGCATTGGTGGCCCAGATCCAGGAGCAGTGTGGCACCATCTCAGTGCTAAGTGGTCTAGGGAGATCTCCAGCTAATCTGCAAGGGACTCTCAAAACTCTACCATCACGATAGAGGGTGTATGTGTGTGTGCGTGTGTGTGTGTGTGTGTGTGTGTGTGTGTGTGTGTGTAAGCCAGAGATTGATGTTGGGTGTCTTCCTCTATTCCCTTCCACTGTATTTTTTGAGACAGAATCTCTCACTGCTCCGGTGACAATAAATTTGGTGAGACTGACTGGCCCGTGTACCCCAGACACCCTCCTGCTTCTACTTTTCCAGGACTGGGATTATAGCTGCAAAAAACAGCTTTTATATGTGGATATTGGAGACTAAACTCAGGTCCTCATGCTTGAGGGGCAAGCCTTTGACTAACCCAGCCATCTCTTCAACTCAAACATAAACACTTTTTAATATAATAATTTTAAATATAAAAATGAATGCCCAAATCCATGATGAACTAAATATTTAAGTTCAAATACAAAAGATTGCACTATGCTATTATCTATCAGGCAACAGGGATAAAGTTTCTGATGATCTATGCTCCCAGGGCATATCTCCCCTGTGTAGGTCTCTGATGGCTGACCACAGATTGATGGTAGGTACTTGGCCAAGATAGGGTTGGCCAGAAACTGCCTTCACCTGGCTCCTTCTGCTTTGTGTTTGGGTCCCAGCCATCTCCAGGTGTGGTGTGAGCCATCTCTCTCTGGTATGAGGCTTTTCTGGGACAGATGTCTGTTGGCAGTGCCTACTTGCATACCTGGGTTCTTCCAGAGGGTATGTGTCCCAGACAGAAATGCACCCCCCTACAAAACCAAGTGGCCCAGCTCAGGCCTGGCCCTCTCACCGTGGCTACCAGGCTTTCAGAGCTGGTCTTGTCTTGGGGAATGCCCACGTGGTACAGGTGCTGAGGTCTGTGGTAAGGAATACGTCCCAGGGCATGCTCCCAGCATGAGGCCTTCTAAAACAGATTGGAGACCTTGGTTCTTGTGACCTATTGAGTGAGGGAGGATTCACTAAGGAGCAGCTCATTTGATGCATATCCAGAAAAACGTAAAGCTACAAGGCTCTGGGTGGCAAGGACTGTCTCCCTGAACCCCATGGGCAGTTGTGGCCTATTTTTGCTGGGGAAGGGTCTCTAATGGAAAGTCTAAGTGAGGATGGGAACAGACACCCCCATTGGAACTGTTAAAAAAGATATCAATTCTGTGAACAGGCCTGGGCCTGTATGATTTAAATGAATCAGAGGGACCTCACAACTGCCTTTAGCTGATGCCCCTGGAGTTAGGCAAGGAGGGCATGCACTCTGCTCTCTGACTCTGGCCACCAACCACTAAGAGCTCACCATCTACCATGATGCCCCAGAGCCCTGCATTGATTTTCTCATTTAGCTGTGCAGAATGGCAAAATACACTTTATGACCATAGCCACATGGATTCAGAAGGGCTTGCCCCGGGCACAAGGTGATAAGTGCTGGGACACTTTGGACCCATGTCTTCTGTGTTTCATGTTCAAGACCATGAACAGCCTTTCCCTGGGGTGATGCTGAAGGAGTCATCTTGGGAGCAAGCACACTCTAACAGGTATGAGCCCTGCTGCTGTTCATTTTGCCAACGCCACCCAGGCATGAATGTTCTGGAACATTCCCTATAGATGCCAGCAGGCAAGATGGGAGCTGGGAGGTGTCAGTTCTCTGACCTTCCTGTGCTATAGTTTTCCTGTGCACTTGGGAGCAGTCCAGATCTTATCTTGTAGGATGTCATGACTCTTTGTCACCTGGGGTAATCTCCTGAGAGCTCAGTAAGGGAGAGCTACTGTGATGTCCTGTTCATTCATAGTGCTCCTAAACGAAGTGGCAGAGTCCTCCTAGAACCCAGAACTGTGGAAGAGCATCTCCTGAATCATCCATCAGTCGGTTCCATTTTGATCAGAGCCAAATAAAATATAGAAAGTATTTCCTTTTTTGCCCTGGCTGCCAGTAAGCTCTGCACTAGATTTTTGGCAATCTCGGTGCTGATATTTTGGCATTTGGGTTTTGCTGCTTCAGAAAATTTCCCCGAAGGCTTGTTCTGTGAAATGCTTTGCTCTGAGCCCTTTCTGCAAGTCCCTGTTTACTGTTCCTTAGTCCCTGATAGCATGCAGCGATGGCAGAATAGGCAAGAGGCCATTGGGAGACGGAGCTGTGGTGGCGAGCAGGCAGGCGTGGCCAAGGCACCGTGGCAGCCTTGCGTTCATCTTTACTCACCTCTAAATCAACTTTAGAAGTCTCTGAAGTAGCAGGAAGAGAGAAAAGGCTTAAAAAGACAAAGTGTATTACAGGAAAGCCGTGGTTTCACGGCTGTTTGTCACTGTGAGTGCAATGCATTAACAGAGGGCTGTAATAAGAAGAGCTACTAAAAAATGATTTATTGATACTTTAGTCCTGTTAAAACAGGTTAATGCCAATACAATTAGCTCCAGATCAAGGAAATCCCTTCAGAGCAAAGTTGAAAAAACAGCATTCGATGCTATTCCATCTTGACTGGGGAAGGGCTGGGACTTTGTCTCAGTGAGGAGGGGGTTAGGGACAGTGTCACAACAGCCCCTCCCTCACTATAGTGTGGGAGGGGGCCCCCACTGCCTGGATTCCAAGGCTGGAGCCAGAGATTCCAAGCTAGTTCTAAGAAATGGTCAGTTTATCTGGAAGGCACGCAGGCTTGGCTATTTCATGGATGGGCGACTCCTGAGTAATTGGGGCACTATCGAACCATTGTTATGCTGGGAAAATGGACAAAGAAGAGAAGGTGAGTCCCAAGAGACTGTCGGGAGGATGAGAATGTTCTTTGGCTGAAACTACACTGGCAGAACAGGGCTTGTCCTTGGCCACATCTCTGACCTCTGAGCTTGACCTCTTCTTGCATACCATGGCCGTGCCGTGAGTACTGCCTGTGACCTCTGTCAGTGCATGGGGGTCCTTGGCACCCGCTCATCCCCTAGCCTGACTCCTGCACATTGGGAAGCTAGTTCAACCTTCATTGTCCTCTAGCTGGTTATCAGCATGAGCTAGTTAGCACTCGCTGTCCCTATCTCTGTCCTCAAGGTCCTGGAGAGGTCTTTCCACTGGGAACAGCCCCCGGGACTAACTGTAGGTTGGCTTGCCTAGGACTATGTAGTTGGCAGAATCAGAACCCTTGAAGATAATTAGTCCATGGATAAGGGTCCTGTTTGCCTTGTCACCTTGACATAGCCTCAAACCATCTGAGAGAAGACCCCTCAATTGAGGAATTGCCTAGTTCAAATTGGTCTGTGGACACATGTGTGAGGAAGAGTCTCCATTATTAACTGAAGTGGGAGGTCCCATCCCACCGTAGGCAGTACCATTCTTTGGGCAGGTAGTCCTGGGCAGTATAGAAAAGGTATGTGAGCGTGAGCCAGTGAGTGAGACAGAGCGAGCTAGCCAGCAAGTCATCTTCCTCCATGGTTCCTGTCTTGAGTTCCTGCCCTGACTTCCCTCAATGATGAGTTATGATTTGGAAATATAATTCAAATAAACTCTTTCCTCCCCTGAGTTACCTTTGGTCATGGTGTTCGTTAGAACAATGGAAAAGTCGACACACACAGTGAAAAGGTCTCTGGGGATGTGGCTAACTAAGGGTGTTGGGGCAGAGACCATTCTGGAGTATTGGATGAGTTGCCCTAAATCTTCTGAGTCCTCCTGGAAGAGGAGGTTCAGGGCTGAGAATCAGAGCCATGCAGCTATGCAAGATTCCAGCCCTTGAGGCTGGCTCTTAAGGGAGGGGTGGAGGTGGGAATGTGAGCCCAGGAATGCAGGTACCTCTAGATGTGGGAAGTGAAGTGTGTTTCTTGGAGCCTCAGAAGGAGCACAGCCCTGTCAGTGATGCCCTAATTTTAGCTTAATGAGTCCTACTCAGTTTTGGGTCTCTTTGTGGGTGGGAGCTAAGGATCCCTGGGATCCCAAACTGGGGGGTTGCTTAGGAGGGGCCTGGGCAAAGGAGAGAAAGGTAGAGATGGGGGAAGGACATCAGTGACTGGAGGCTGACTGTGGGCTGTGATTGGTGACTGTGGGCTGTGATTGGTGACTGTGGGCTGTGATTGGTGACTGAGGCCTGACTGAGGACTGAGGGCTGAGGACTGAGGGCTGAGGGCTGAGGGCTGAGGGCTGATTCACGGCTATGATTGGTGAGGCTGTAAGTAGGACCATGGTGAGGGGGTGGGGTGGGGGGCACGGTAGGGTTCCTGCTCCATGGTGGGTCCAGAAAGCTTTCTACCCTACCTCCTGGGCAAAGTGAGGGTGTCCCAAGGCTTAGCAAGAAGGGGGATTCTGTAGCTGGGTGGGGGTTTCCTATATGTCCCCTGCCCCTTCACAGGATATCAAAACTTTAAGCATCTGAAAGACCTTGACCTTGAAATCCACTGACCTTTCCTTTATCCAGTGGGGATACTGAGTCCCGTATTGATGAACTAAGAGTGGAGACCAGACTTGGATCTGGCTGTCTTCCATCTCCTGCCACACGGTCTTATGGAATCTTCATGAGGCACCTCAGATAGGAAGTCTGGGGAGCGAGACACAAATGTCCCAGGTCCATGAGGAAGCTTGCTGGTCCTAAATTCACTCTCCATGAAACCCCGGTACATAGCTCTATCCAGATGGCTTCCTGTGCTTTGCTGAGGAGTCTCTAGGCTACAGCTGTGTGATGTCTGGCCTATCTTGGTACTTTCTCTGGTTTTATTGTCCTCAGCTACACAGTGCCAGATCCCTGAGCCCAGGTGGACTCAGTTGCTGCCTATCAATTCCAAGTTCTCAGAAGACGGGCACAGCTTAGGCCATACCCACTCCTTATCTTACTAATAGTCTCTGGAAGGAAGTCATGTTGTCTACCAGTGGATAGAAATGGTTTTTACTAATCCAACAGCTGTAGAGTCCTTGCAACCTGACTTGCTTATGTTGGGGACAGGGGGACAGCAGGTACTTGTCAATCAGTGGCAGAGCAGAAAGAAGCTACCGCAACAACCCAGACAACCAACTTTGCAGGGCCCCTCTCACTTGCCACTGAAGGATGAGCATCCCCACTGGCTACATTTCCCTGAGAAATGCCCTTGTATCTTCCTTAGTGTGGTGGCTGTGTTACCACACGACATGGAAGCTGGGAGTTGCGGCCAGTTTCCTGCTATTACCTGGACCTCAGCATACCAGTTCCAGTGCCTACCGGGTCTGACTTTGCTACATCCTGTTCCCGGTGGAGATAAACATGGAGAGAAAATGGCTCCTTAGTCCTGGGACATGGTGACCCATTGGGAGGCTGCCTGTTTTAATGTGTGGTCAGAAAGTGAGGCTCTCTCTGTTTCTGGGGCCTGCTGTGCTGGGAACTCTGAGGACAGCTGCCTCTTTCTCTGGAAAATGACACATCACAGTACTTTGTGAACCTTCTCCATTTCTCATCTCAGCCCTTAATAGCCTCGTCTGCACCAAAGGCCTTGATGTGACCGAACAGCTATTACTGTTACCTTGGACGACTCATCCCCACAGCTCCTCCAAGGCCCAGCAGATTTCAGCTATCTCCTTGCCAATGGTTTCAAGAGTCTCATCTTAGCAAGCAATTCCTGGATTTGTGGGAGACATGGAAACCCCTAAAGGGAACTGCATTCCTAGGAGCTAGCTGAGGTAGAGCCCAGGTGTGTAGAAACTCAGAACCTGGAGCCCAGAAGATTGCTTCTAACTCCGGACACTTCTGGGCTGGGTCATCTGTCTCACACACATGTATATGTACAGACTCCAGAACAGGGGACTTAGTTGAGAGGAAGACTAAGAGCACATGGGATGTCCACTGGGGACACATCTCCCTAATACACAGAGAAATCATCTGGAATAGATGTGCTCTGGAGCATTTAGGACAGGGAGAGAAGACAACTTGTCCACCATGAGGAAGAAGGTTGGCTGTGTTGCGTGTTCCCATTCTCATAC
Source organism: Peromyscus nudipes (assembly GCA_902168325.1). NCBI lineage: Eukaryota > Metazoa > Chordata > Mammalia > Rodentia > Cricetidae > Peromyscus > Peromyscus nudipes. Next base: position 18,962 of record CABHPH010157755.1, read on the forward strand.
TGCCATGTGCATCGTGTGTCACTGATGGTCCCTAAGGCTGCAGTGGATTTAAGGGTCATGGTACTTGGTTCTGAAGCCAAGCAATGGCCTTTCCTCACTATCTGAACATCATGGGCGAAGTTGGGGCTCCACTGCTTCCTTGAGATAGTGGTGGCCTCCTGAGCCCAGAGACATAGGCAGCTGGTATTGAGTTCCCATACTCAATTCCTGGAGGACTTCTCACCGACTCCCCAGGTAGGAGGCAATCACCATGGGGCAAAGGGTGGCCAAGAAATGCAAAGGTACTCAGTGAGCAGAAGGGGAGGCTTGCCTGAGATCTCTGGTGACCTAGGCCCTTCAACACACAGGTTTATGTTTCTGCTGGGAAGTCCCAGGTAGAACAGGCTAAAACACCAATATTGTAGCTGGGAAGTCACATTGTATGACCAGACTGGTCCGCTGGCTGTGGCAAGATCCAGGAACTGTTGGGTTTGGTGAGTAGCAGGGCCATCAGGATTACAGGGGAAGGAAAGTACCCTGCCTGGAACCTCTAACATTTCTTATGGATTCATTTCCCATTAGTCTGCCCATCCATCCATCCATCCATCCATCCATCCATCCATCCATCCATCCATCTGTCCGTCCATCCATCCATCCATCCATCCATCCATCCATCCATCCATCCATCCTTTCATCTTCTCATTTGTCTATTCTCTCATCTGTTCCCCCATCTGTCTATCTACCCTTCCACCCATCCATCTTTTCATCCATCCTGCCTACTGTCAATTCATCCCCTACACTCACCTCCCCTTCCACCACAGCCCGTGTCTGGAAACAACCTGGGCCTCAGGACAGAGTAGCTGCACCCACCACTGATCGAGCTCTTAGTTGTATGCCTAGCAGACCATCTTCTTGGCAGAGCCCTGGCATGGCAAAGCTGCATTTTCCTGACAAAAAAGGAGCTCTTGGACCACAAATGTGCACAGCCAGAATCTATGAGCCCCGTAAGGGAGGTTGGGGTGCTGATAGCAGTGCTGATCGTGAAGCCGGGAATACCCTGGCTGGGCTGCAGCACTCTTCTCTGTGGCCCCTTTCTCTCCTGGGCCCTCCAGAGTCTTTGTCCCTATGACCCGTCCTGACCCTTCACAAATCCCCTTCTTTGTGGAGCTTAGCCCAGCTTCTGATGCTCCTCTGCACTGATGTTGAGCAGCTAGCAACTTGGGACAAAGAGAGAAAAGTGATGATACACAGGAGAGAAAGCAAGCACATAGGGATGTCCCAGGGGACCCAGCGCTTGTGAGGACACCATGGAGGAAGGCACTGGGGAGGTGGAGGTGCAGAGAATCCCCTAATTAGGTGGTAAGGGGAGGCCAGGAGCAGAGAGGATGCTGGGAGAAGTTGTTTCAATGCAGGGATTTATAGGGCAAGGACAAGAACTACCTGGCAATGTGAGCCAACCAGAGGAGTTGATTTCTAGGCTAACCTAATGTGCCAGGGGTGACTCTACCATCCAGCCTACACACCCAACAGGCTTTGGAGGGGCTTGGTGTTCTAGGGACCAACTATGCCTATTGGCCCAGGTGGGTCCCACCTTCTACAAAGCAAGCAAGAGACAGCTGTCCAGGACCATGACATCAGCTCTGGAAGCCTTGTGGAGCAGCGGCCAGACACCCTCCCAGCATACATGGGTCTAGGTAGGTTTAGGTCTGGGAGACACTAGTGTTGGAGCTGAGGAGGCAGAGAACAGCTTTGTTCTGCTCTCCCATGTCCCCAGTGACAGACAGTAGGATGTGTGAAAGCACGGCCTGGCTCCCCAGGCTACAGGGCTTCTGCTTAGGAAGGAAACTGCCCAGCAGGTGCCCGCTGCTTCTGAATCCATGTGGCCATGCCTTGCTGTCCATGTGAGGGGGAACCTGACCGTGGAGGGAAATCATCAAGCAAGTCTGTCTGCACCTCCTGGAGGCTAGTACTCCGACAATAGCAGTGACTGAACGTAAGTAAATGTGTCACTTGTATGCTGGCAGTGACACATGAGGGCAATTTTAATACAGAACACAGAGGTAAATGTGAGTGCTGCCTTCCCCATTAATTCTTATTATTGATACCAGTGAATCTGTCTCCATCTTCTGCTCTAGAATTAACCAGAGCTGTGTCCTTCCCTCCCTCCCCTTCCCCCCTTCCCTCCCTCCCTCCCTCCCTTCCTCCCTCGCTCCATGTTCTTCCTTCCCTCCCTCCCTCTTTTCCTCCTTCTCTCCCTCCCTCCCTCCCTCTTCTTTCCATCACCCTTCCTTTCCTTGCTTCCTTCTCTTTGATAGAATCTCATTATATGGCCCAGGCTGAAGTTACAATCTTCCAACCCCAGGGAAACACCTTGAAGAAGGTGGTTCCTGCTGGGCCTTGGGATTAGGTGCCTTCAGCAGGGGGCCAGGGTACTATACAGAAGGCCCTACTGTAGAGGGGACAGAGGTATGGTCCTGACACTGTCCAAGGCTGGATGTGGCCAGTGTGAAGGGAAGCTGGGGACCCAGCTGTGCAGGGTCTCAGGTAGCTTGGGATTCCCCTCACAGGCCTTTGGCAGCCTCACTCATAATATGAGTGGAAACCCCAGGGCTCAGGAGGGTTTTGTTCAGGAAGTTTAACTTTAAGGCCAAGAAGTTTAACTTTTAGATGGCCACAGGATGAGGAGGGATGGCTGGACAGCCCAAGGTCAGGGAACTGTAAGAGCCCTCTCAGCAGTCCCAGGGGTCAGGAGATGCAGGTAGAAGCAGAGAGAGATTGATGCCTCCTAAGCTGGCGGGGTTAGGAGGGAGAGAAGCTGCCTTAGCAGAGGATGCGACACCTGGCTGATCCATCACTCAAATAATAGGTGTGGTGGGTCCTCAGCAAGACTTCCCCTGGGCCCTCTTTCCTTAAGTCCAGGGATGGCTGTTGTTCTATTGTCCCAGGGACACTGTCTGAAAGGCTTCCCACCTAAGCCCTGAGCCCTCCCTGGGTGCTGAGAGGCAGAGAGCGGCCCAGCCCAGCTCTGCAGAAGTGCTCTTGCCTGTGGAGTGAGCGGCCGCCGCCTAAGTGCTCTCTCCACTTGGAGCACGGCTCCAGAGAACTCATCTGAAATAGATATTTCCATTGCCAGAGGGATTTATTGACAAAAACTAGCCATCTATTAACATTATCTGGGGACTCTGCTCTGGGGAGAATAGACATTATAAATCTTAGTTGTGTGGAAACTCAGGAGGTAGAAGGCTTTAGTGGACGGCAGATAGAAACTCCTATGAGTTCAGACCTGTTTATTTTACTTAGAGAGAAAGAACATTCTGTACCCAGCCAGGCAGGAAATGGCTTTTGGGGACGGCCACTTAGCCTAGCTGCTGGCCCTGAAACTGTGGGAGTAATCACTGCCTGCAATTAGAGCGGGCGGCTCAGGGAACCATATTTTGTAATCAGTGATGGAAGCCTCTGGAACTTGAGGCCTGAAGCTTGAAGCAGGTATCCCAGGGCCTGCCGGGAAGGAAGACCCCCATGACACACTGAGCGCTCAGGTTCCAGTGTCTGGTGAATAGGTCCCTGTGTCCAGTCACCTAGGGTGTGCTAGTGGCCCTGGAGTAGCTACCCATTGAACCTCTTTTCTCTCACTGTCCCCTTGGTGTTGATGGTCGATGACATGATTCTCACCTAGGACCCTCTGTTGTTCAATCTTCACACACACACACACACACACACACACACACACACACACACACACAC